>PVKH010015957.1:0-15893 GCA_004027955.1 Chaetophractus vellerosus
TGCAGTTGTTTTTTTTTGGGGGGGGGTGTGACCTGGGAATTGTAATGGATGATGCTGCAATGGAGGATGTAGGCCAGTTTGTATGATTATGTATCATTCAGGAACTGTAAAGAAGAGAGGGTTGTCTACGGCCTGAACTGTGATCTATGTCTGATGGCAAAGCCCCAAAATGTGTGTAACTATCAGAGGCGTTATGCCACACTTAGGGATGTGCATGTGGGGGGTTGTGGGAGGGGTGGGGGGTGGCATATGGGTACTCCTGGAATCTCTGTGTAACGTTTGTGTAATCAATGTATCCTAAAAATGTATATAGATATATAAAAAAATTAATACAAAATTAATTTTAAAAAAAAAGAATATCTTCTCTTTAAAAGGAGAAAAGTTTTAGCCAACACAAAAATGAGAACTACTGATTTGAAAAACATTCATTTTTCTTTGTCTTCAAATATAAACACAAAAATGGTAGGCTGGAGTCAAGACCACTTATAATTAAGGCAAGCCTATACAAATATGGAACAGAGTACAGTGATTTCACCTCATGAAGGAAATGACTGAAATGAAATTTTTTAATATAATTTTATTATTTTATTTATTTATTTATTTATTTATTTATTTATTTTTACATATCTCCCCTCTTCTGCTTGTTCTTGCTGTGTTCATATTTGCGTTCTTCCGTGTCTGCTTTGTCCCCCCCGTTGTGGTGACTCACCAAGTCAGCTCACGGGTGAGCGGCGGCGTTGCCCACTCGCGGGCGGCTGGCCCCGCTCGCAGACGACTCTGTTTTGCTCGCAGGTGACTCCGTTCTCCTCGTGGGCGGCTTGCCCTGCCCGTTGCGGCTTTTTGCCCTGCCCACAGCATCTCTTCCCCAGCCATGGCGGCTTGCCCCCTTGAGGCAGTCTGCCCCGCTCGGAGAGGCCCCCGGGAACCGAACCCAGGGCCTCCCATGTGGTGTACTGGCACCCTATTCACTGGGCTACAGCCGGCCCCAGAACATAGTTTTAAATATGAACTAGGACCATGTGACTGATTGCAGAAATGAGGGCTCTTATGGTTATGAGTATTTCTTCTTTGTATTTTTTAAAAATGAATGTGTTTGTATATAGATACAAAGCAAATACCTTTGTTTTTCACTCTCTTGTCCCCTTATCATATAGCAAATTGTATTAACTTTATGCCATAGGATTTAACTTACAGGACATCAAATTTAAGAGTGAATATTGCCCAAGGACTTGTATCCTCTTAGAGGGAAAGGATTAGTGTGTACTAGTTGTATATAGGATAGTAAAATTATGTTAGGCAAAAGTAATACTGTGAAGATTAAATGAGAAAAATATATTAGGACATAGTAACTGCTCAATCTTCACTTTGATTCTATTATTATTATTATTGCTATTGTTGTTTCAGTACTTGAAGCTAAAACTTTACCAAAAAGAAGATACATACTCTAGCCACATTCATTTTTTTAAGAAAGAAAGCAAAAACAAAATGAAATCAAACTAAAGAAGTTATTTTAAAAAGCAAAATAATCTCAATAAAATTAGAAAAAATTATAAGTACACAACTGAACAGGAATTTCTAAATAGAAAATAGTTGAAATCAGTAGATAATAAAAAAAAACAACCCTTGTGTATATAAGAATTAATCATATTTTACAGTACCAAACCAGTATGGAGATGAATCACTGTTCTTTGTGCAGTGTTGAGTATGCTGATTTAAATTTTTGAAAGAATGAATGCAAGGTGGATTATTGCTTCACACCTTACATAGTAATTAATTCCAGTAGAAAATATTGAAATGCTAGGAAAATATAATGATACTAAATAAGGTAGGTTAATATATAATTTTGGAGAATAGAAAATAATTCTAAAGAAAGTTGTAAAAACGTTTGTGAGTTATTCAAAGAGAAATGTTAAATTTCAGTAAAATTAAAATATCTTATTAAACAATGGAAAACAGACAACACTATAAAAAATAATGGAGAAACATTCTGAAGAGGAAACTTACCGAGTCCCAAACATATTTCCTGTTAATCAAAGAAAGAAGCACAAATATGAACAGTGCAGCACAATTTTTACTTTTAAAACGGGCCAAAATTGTATAAGTGGTATTCGTAGGAATCTGAGGAGATATGATTTTATATTGCTAGGAAGGAAATTTTTTAGGTACTTTCCAACAATTTACATAAAAAGAACTATGTATATATGCATATATGTGTGTATATTTATAATTTATGACTGCTTACTCAATACTTTATTGAATTTATCCAGAAGAAATTATCAGAGGTGCTAGGAATCATTTGGCTATAATGATGTTTATCACGGGATTATTCATAATAGCCAACATTTGGATATATACTTAATCTAGGAAATTGGTTACATATATTATGCTTATCTATTTTAAGGTATACTGTGCAGCCACTAAAATACATAATCTTCTATAATGTTTCATGTTTTGGTAAAATGCTCAAAAAAAACAGTAAATGAGACTATGGTAACAAATTATTATATATCATAAGATCCCAATCTAATAAAAATAAGAGGTGTATGTCTGTGTGTATGTGTGTGTGTGTGAGAGAGAGAGAGAGTGTGTAAGAGTTTAAAGGACAGAGAGAGGGACATGTAACTTTTAGTGGGGAGTAAGCCAGGAGAAACAGTCATCCAGTTGTGTCTGATCTTTGGATGATAAAATTATACATACTTTATAGTAGTTTATAAATTACCTGCAGTGAAGGTCGGTATATGTGTATTCAGAAAAAAACTTTGAAGCTCAGGATAAGTGTGGAAATTTGAAAAGAATACATACATGCTTTAAATGAGTCCAACATTCCACTCCTGGATGATGTACATTGTAGAATAATGAAAAAAAATCACCAGATTCATTCAATAGATCACTCAATTAGAATAATTATCAAAGATGAGAGAGACAAGATAAGACTAGAAGCTAAAGGCTAATAATTATTGTTCATTACCAATCTGAATAGAAATGGCCAGCATATCAGCCATTTACGAATTAAGTTTTGACTTGATCTACTTTTTTATCAATAGGGTTTCCATTATTACATATTGTGTATTAAGCCATATTTATCAAATTATCAAAGGTCACAATGTTGAGATACCCTATATATCTATCTATACATTAATGATAGAATAGTGATTTACAATTCTTAATATATTGTAGCAATGAAATGAAGTAACAAAATTTGACAGATAGAATGTGAAGTACTACAATTAGATTCAAAACACCATCAGCAAAATTACAAGATGGGGTAAACCTGTTTCAAGAACAAGTTGCTTCAATGACAAAACCCAAACATTGTCATTAAGTATAAGTCCAATATCAGCTAACAGAATAGCAAGTCTTTCTGAAAATGAATAAATCTTGTGCTGCGTTAATAGAAACATAGTGTCTACACCAAGGATAATCCCACGATTCTTTGCAATATCTAGAATACCATGTTCTGCTCCAAGAACACTTTAGGACACTGTGAACAAAGGAGAGTGACCAGGATAATGCATGTTTGGGGAAAATGTCATTATCAGGAATGCTTATAGGAACTGAGGGTGTGAGATGGAAGAAGAGGTACTTTATATAGAACACAATAGCTATTTTAAAATATTAGAAGCTTTGTCCAATTACCAGAATGGCTGTACATTCTTTTCAACCCATAGAGTTGGGGAAGGAAAGTTGAAAAGAAGATATAGGAAAGCTGACTTCACTAAGTTCAACTTGGCCAGGTTTTGGTGTCCAGTTGTTTGGTCAAGCAAGCACTGGCCTGGTTGTTACCATCAGGACATTTTGTGATTTAAATCATCAGTAAGTTCAATCATCTTACATAGATTGCATCTATGACTGATTACATCTACAATCAACTGAGGAGCTTGCCTTCAACAATGAGAGAAGTCTTATCCATGCAGTTGAAGTCTTTAAAAGGAGAAGTGATGATTTCTGCAGTCAGAAGAGAGAATTTCCTCAGGCATCCAGCTTTTCCTTGGGAATTCATCAAAAACCTATATTGGAGTTCCCAGCTTGCAGCCTGCCCTACAGAATTTGGAGTTGTGCATCCCCACAGTTACACGAGACAATTCTTATAATAATATAATATTTACAGATCTCTCCTGTTAATTCTATTTCCCTAGAGAATCCTGACTAATACACTAGTATAATACTGAACCTTCTTTGTACATTCATAATATTTCATCATGTCCTAAACTGCCAGATTTTGCATCCATCCACAATGAAATCATTGATTGAAGATTAACGGGATTAGGGCTTTTCCATCTGGAAACATAAACTCTAGGAGATGATACAGTCCATTTTAAGCTAACAAAGATGCGTTCACTAAATCTCAAAGTAATAGGACCTCACCCATGAACTACTGTTTGAAGATAAAAAGTGACAGGTTAACAGAGAGAGTGTATGCCACGAGTAATTTTAAGTGCTTTATCTAAATTGTCTCATTTACTCCTCACAAGAAATCAATGTGCTAAAAGTTATCTCCATTTTCCAGATTAGGAACTGAAACTCTATATGTTAAAAATATTGACCTTTTCCATATGGCTAGTAAGTGGTAAGAGAAAATCTTGTTCCCAGGTTTGTGACTCCAAAGATCTTTTTATCAAAAGATGGTTGGGAAGCAGATATGGTTCAAGTGATTGGGCTTCTGCCTACCACATGAGAGGTCCTGGGTTCAGTTCTTGGTGCTTCCTAAAGGAGATGAGCAGGATGGCAAGGTGATGAGATGGGCTGACAAGATGGGCTGGCGCAGCAAGCTGGCATGGAAAACTGGCACAACGAGATGATGCAACAAGAGATGGAAGGAGGACAAACATAGTGAGAGATACAGCAAAGCGGGGAGCAGAGGTGGCTTGGGTGATTGGCCGCCTCCCTCCCACATGGGAGGTCCCAGTTTTGATTCCTTGTGCCTCCTAAAAGGAGATGAGCAGACGGCAAGCTTAGGGAGAAATAAATAAAATAAATCTTTAAAAAAGCAACTAAAAAAACTGTAGTGTCATTTATTTGGCACATTGGAGGTGGAAGTGGGAAAAATATTACAAGTATAGGCCAAACCAGGAATATCATTCTTGAAAGAAGATATAGGAAAGCAACTACCAAAATCTTTTTAGTTACCAGAATACCAATTATGTAAAATAACATAAATTTTCTTATAGTACTTTACCTAAAAGGTAGCTAATATCCAAAACACTTTACATCAAGGGGTAATAAAAGTAAAAAAAAATAGGTAAAGTAAAAAACATAATTAGATTAAAAGATATAGAAGAGTTCACAGACAAATAAAATATGTGGTGGTTGGAAACTGGACTCTTTGAACTATGTTCTTTAAAAGTTGGGATAATTGTAAAGCAGGATCTGATCTTTGGTCAGAGAAAAGAAACCTGACTGGATAGAAGATCATGGACCAGGCTAAGGGGTTTATTCTTATGCCCTTACTTTTAAAGGTACTCTGATACTTGAAAGGCCAGCCAAGTGTCAATGCCTACTGTTGATAGACTTCACGATCAATGGAAGCACACCTGGGGGAAGGCCTTCATGGCTTCTTAAGTAAATAGCAGAGTACACAAAAGCTATGTTTGAGAATTCTAGTAGATAAGCCACAAATCCATACAAACCCTTGTGCCTACATCCTTCTTGATATTAGATTTTCCCACTGATTAAGGGACGATTGTCATATAGATGGCCTTAGTTTTAATTAAGTCTACCAGTTGGAGAAAACATAGGGAAGCTTGATAAGTATAGAACAGGGAATTGCAAAGGGCAGATACAGAAATTAGGTCAAGTGTGAAGAGAAGCAACATAAGGACAAATTAGGGGTCTTGTTTCCTGCAAGAATAAGGGAGAAGATTCCAGGAGATAGCCCATGACTATATGGGTTTATATACTAGGTGGTGACCAGAGGTAACAGAAATATGTATTGACAACCATAGGGTTGCCAAGCAATTTAATCCCTTGGTTTATTGTGGATGGAATCAGTTGTGGCCTTGCACTCCAGAGGGAATCCTTGTTTTTAGTGGACAGAGAAGCTCAAGTTTCTTTGGTAGGAGTCAGCTATGGTCTGATTGACACAACTATTAATATACTTATCTCCTTTTTTAGAAACTACATTTATATCTCTTTCAACCAATGGTGAGTCCAGAAACATTTCTTACTCATCTTTATACCTCTAGGCCCTAGTACAGAGCCTACCACATGAAAGGTGCTCAAAATATAGTTACTAAATAAATTGCTAAAGGTCAAGAGAAGAACTTGGAGAAGCACAATTATTCACACGAAGTCTTCAGAAAGTAACGGTGCTCAAAAAAGGGGTGGTGTATTGAGAAGGTACCAATGAAGATTAAAAAAACAGTGGTAGTAAGCATAGGCCCAAAGATAAGAATAATAATAAGTATCATAAGGCATTAGTAATTGAGAGTATGACAAGATTTTGAAGAGAAGTTTGTTTGCTCCAGGAGACTCTTCTTGTCTGGGCAGAAACTGATGTCAGAGTGTATAAAACAAAATATTCTAGTGCAAGCTCAGCAGTCTCAATAACTGGTTAATGCTGTGGTGGTTGAAGGAAGGGTAACAGAAAGTTTTTGATTGTAGTAACTTTTTCTGTATCTAATATTCTTGTCCCTCATTCCCCAAGTAAAAACTGATAAGGCAAAATCCAGCATTCTACAGCCCACATTTCCCTAAACATACTGTCTTAAATTTTCCCATATTGAAGCATCTTTGTCACATTTCTGCGCACCCAATGTTATTAAATCTTTCTACAGAGTAACCTTGCCTCTTCTAGACTACTTATAAATCCATTTTAAACCCAGACTCCAAAATGATTTGGAAGTGAAGCAAGGAAGAGACCGAGATGTTTTGTAAACAACCTTAGCAATGCCTCCTACTAGTAAGTGAATTTGAACAATTAAATGACTCTATTATCCTAAATTTCCCTCAAGTGTAAAAGAGGGTTAATAAAAATAACTCCTTTCCTCACATGAGGTCAGGTATGGACAAGAAGCTCAAATGAGATTGTATGGGGGGATGTACAGGGTAAATTATGGATTTTAAATATGTTAGCTACTATTACTCCCTTGTTTACACTTTGCCACCTAGATAAATGCCTATTAATTCTTGTCATTCCACTTGCTAAGTGCTTCAGCTACTGACTTTAGACATAAACTACTGACCAAGGGGTATAAAGTGGAAGACCATTCAGAAATAAAGAATCACATATTAAACACCAGTTTTTATAGAACTACAAGGGATAATAAAATTGTTGTTCCCAATCAGTTACTTGAGACTTGTCATCTTTGCCAATGGCAAGCATGCAAACGTTTAAAATGTATCTAATGAGAGCAAGTGATTGCAGAGACTGCACACTGCTTAATTGTTCTCTGATGTACCCTAAATATGCTGACACCAGCGCTCCTTCATCCGTGCCCCTCCAGGCCATGAACTCAGATGGCACTATCAATAGAAAGTACATTGTGCTTATTCTAATTCAGTAAAGATGCACAAAGACTACTATCTTGGAAGCAAGTAAAAAATACTTCTCAACTGTCTTGAAGATTATGGTAGCAGAAATATAAATGAAAGCCTGACCAAAACCAAGTTTTTGAAATCATTTCATTTTATTAAAATAATATTAACTATGAAACAAATATTTTTAGGCAGAAAATTGATGAATTTAAAATGTTGCAGTTTTTACTTGACCTCATCCTGAACCTCATCTTCCTTGACGTGGCCCATCTGTCTCTTCCTCTATAGATTTAATTTCATTCACACTATTCATTCATTCATTCATTCATTCATTTTTCATTTATATTTAAATGTTATTCAGTCAAATCTATGCATTGTGTTTGTTGTAATATCAATATTAATTAAGCACTTACTGTGTTCCAGTCACCATAGTAAAGGTTTTACGTTAACCATCTTATCTAATCCTCCTAACAGTTCTCTAAGGTAAGTTCTTTATTAACCTCATTTTACAAATAAGGAAACTGATACTCAAGGAGGTCTGAAAGATTCAGAGTGGAGGATAAGATGTAAAGACTTACAGTCAAGAATGAGCACATAGCAGTAAAGAAATCAGTCTTGGAGAAGAAACATGTTGGAAAGGTATGGAGAGTAGAGTGAAATCAGCAGTGCTGGAAGGTAATATGTAGTATAAGAAACTACACCCCAGAGATGGACCATCTGGGCTTGAATCTCAGCTCCCCATTTACTGGTTATGCAACCTGGGGCTAGCTACTGAATCTCATATCTCCGAGTCTTAGCCTGGAAAAAATGAATTACAATAATACTTCAGCTAGTGCTGTGAGAATTAGATATCCATGAAAAGTGAGTAACTATGGAATAAATCAATAATCGTTCATCTTGTAAAATATATGTATTTTAATAATATATATCTATATTTATACCTGTCTATGCAGTTATCTGTGTATGTCTGTGCATGTATGTTTAAATATATGATGGAGGATCCAGACTGAATGCCAAAAGTTATGACAGAAAAGGAAAGAGTCATTAAGTGTTTAACAGAGAATTATATGAAAACAGCTGTCTTTAAAAAGGAAAGTCTTTCTGTACTTGAACTAATACAGAAAAATGACTATGAATTAGGGATTATTCAAGCAATTATTTTTTAGACAATAAATTTGGGGCCCAGATATCTTTAGTGATACAACCAATATCTTATTCAATCAAGCCAGAGACCAAATTAGAACAGTTTCCTAATTCCCAGTGCAGTGACTCTTTTACTATATGATAATAGATAATAATCTTTTTAAAGAAAAATCTATTAATTGAGTAAAAATCTTTATACCTTTTATTCTTCATTTTTTATAATTTAGTTATCAAAAGTAACTTGCATTAATTTGTTCTTAGAATGTATGCTCCGTGAGGCAGAGATTTTACCTTTTCCCAATACTAAACATTATTCCATGCATACAATAGGTGACCTAAAATATAATAAAAAGCATTTTGTATAACTGACAGAAAGAGTTACGGGATGTTCATCCTTTGGTGAAAACCATACACTAGTAAATTTGAATCTTTTGGTTACTGGTATCTAGAAAGTTTGTATTTATTGTGAGGCTTTTTTTTTTTCAAATTACTTTTCTGGATGGATTAGAGAGATAGCAAGATAGCAGGTAGAACTGTGGACAAGATAAAAGCACAAGTGAAAGGTGAAAGCGTTGGGAAAACTGGTTCTTTCTCCTGCCCCTGCTGATATATTTGTGATTAAATCAGGTTGAAAAGTATGTACCAAACATAGACTATGAAATTAAGTAAAGCTAAAAATCCAAACACTTAATTGTTAGACAAAGAGTTACCTATGTCTAATCAACTACCATGAACTTTGGAAGTAGCTTTGCCTTTCACAGGGCATATGGCAAGGATTTTTTATCAATAGGCAGAATAAGAAAATGCCATTTTGCAAAATGCTGTTTGAGCCAAGTATTTAGATTGGTTTTTATACCTAGCATATTTTTCCATATTTCGTATGCCACCAGTAGGACTGGTTCTCTGTTTATTTTTCACACCTTAGATTTATGTAGTTCATTATAGATTAAAAAATTAAGGATGTGGGTACTCAAGTCCTCACATATTCCTTTCTTGATCAACAAAGAATTTCTGGCATACTAATAGTGAAAGGAATATGTAACTTGGATGCTGGGGCAATCCTTTCCAAGAAATTCTAACAGGAACATTTAAGGAATAACCTCTAACACAGTGCTTTTTAGATGCTTCAAGCAAATTTTAAGAGAAAATAAATAATCCAATTGTAAGTTAATTCAGAATAATTGATAAACTTTTTCATTTTTTTTTTTTTTAATTTTAGGTGGTACCAGGGATTGAACCTGGCACCTCGTACATGGAAGGCAGGCACTCAGCCACTGAGCTACATCCGCTCCCTAATTCAGAATAAATGGCACTGAATAAATGTAACCCATGGAAAAGGTCTTTTAATGCATGCTTAAATAAGGAAGCATTTACTTTTATGGAAATGGGTAGATAACTTGACATCAGTAAAATTGCTGTTGTTATTTAGCATTTATTTGGTACTTTACACTTTAAAAGGGTCCTACTGTTATTGAATTAAGAAAAAGGTAGTCCACCACTTTATATGAATTACTTTCAATGGCAGATTATGAAGGACTAGAAAGTTCCCGGCAACAAGACAGCTGGGGGGGGGAATGCATTTGGTAAGTTTCATTTCTTTGCTATGAAAAGAAAGATTGAATTTAAGGAATTGAATGCTGATTTTAGAGAACTGTGGAACGGGGGCGGGGAGAAGCAAAAACAGATCTTTTCAATTGGATTACAAATAATGACACAAGAACCCATCTGCCCATGTTTTACGGTGAAGAATGCCTTGATTATTTGCTGAGTAGGAGGGCAAGTTTGGTGGGATGAGAATATGGAATAAAGCCAGGAAAGCTGGCTGCCTCAAGTTCAACAAGAAAATGTCAAATTAAATGTGTGTTCTCTTCCTGAAAAATACCCACCCTCATCATGCATCCATGTGTTGATGAATGATGCAAATGAAATGTTGAAGTGCTGTACAAATGTGCTGCCTACTCTTGTCAACTTAGTGAGAGCCAATTCCTAGTAATAGACAGAATTGCCTTTTAGCCTTAGGAAAAAGTATATAGCCATTAAATGTTGCATGCTTCATCTTTCTTTCTTCTTTACTATATTACAATTTAATCACCAAACTACTAGAATTGGAACAGTTGTGACTTTGGAGTGGAAATAATTTGGATCCTGGCTCTCACCTTTACCAGAAAAACCAGGCTACTGCCACTTCCCTAAGGCAAACACATCCGTGATTTAAGCTAATCATTCCGTGCATGTCACTGTTTCTTCATATAAACAGGGCTAAAATAACATGTCCTTGCAATGAGGAGCTATAATAGTATAGGGAAATTATATCATTTTAAGTAAGCCCCACACTATCAGATGAGTATTTGCATTTTAATTAGTAATTTTCCAGCTGAATAAGTGTTTCAATCAATGTGCGTATGCAGACACGAAAATACTGTCCATCTGATATAAAAGCTAACATACAGTATTAATTGTCAATTCTTATTTTTAGAACCAGAGCTGATTTTTGGAAATTAAACTGAGAAAATCTTGAATCCTTTTATTTTAATGGCCCAAATCAGAAATTAAATTATAATTAATTTTGACAATTACTTTATCAAAAGTAATTTACAAATGTAAACACTGAAAAGCAGCAAAATATAATATTTAACATTCAACATTTAAGTTAATAAATAGTAAGTGAAGAAAGAACTGTGATAACAAATGTAAAATATCAAAGAAAACACTTTAGAACATTAAACTGAGTTTACTTGAGCTGGCTCCTTTTGTCAATTATTCACAAACATACAGAAATGTATAGTATTGTAAATGTAAATGCCAAAAAAATAATATCTCATTGTTCTTCATGGAAATTAGTAATGCTTGATAATGCATGTCATTACTGGTAATGAAAACCATTGGATAAACCATTATTTAATTTTAATGAATGAATTAAATGCCTGGGATTTTTAACTATGCCAAAGGACTAATTATTTGAGAAAAATTAATTCTGGCATTTTCTAATTACTAGTTGAAAAACTGTAAATTTTACTGAAAGAACATTTTGTTTAAACTGTTTTCTATTATCTCAAACAGGAGAGCCACAAATCACATTGTACATGGAAAGTATTTCATTATAAAATCATGGAGTTACTATTTGGGGTCAATATATATATAAAAAAAGCTTTAAAAGCATACTTATCCAAGTAATAGTAACACTAGTAATAACAGCTATATTTCCTAATGGAGGTAAATATTCATAATCATGACATTTATTTTTACTTTAAAAATATATGTGATAAACATAAATTAGAACTGGTTGATTTTCTTCCTGAAGTTATGAGGCCAATAAAATGGTGTTTGCAAAATTTATTCATCACAGAATTTATTTGTACCGGATTTGATATTACCAAATATATCGAAAAATAAAATAAAAAGCAAAGATGCCACAATTTGGGAATTCATTTTGGCAAGTTGTAATTTATTTTTAATTTCCTCAGAAATTTGGTCATTTGGTTATATGCTAATAAAATTCTAACAATAAATTTGGCAATAAGTCAAAATTAGAAGAGGACACACTGTTTCTGCTTTATGAAAGTAAAGATTAAAAGAAAGTGGAAAATACATGACATGAAAACATCTCAAGAATCAGTAATATTAGATTTGCATACAATTAAATTATATCAACAATACATACAATTTGGACTTCTTTTTGTAAAAAGTGGATCAATGAACTTGTTTGGTGAAACTGAAAAAAATTACCAATTTTTAATATTTTCTTTTTGAAAAATTTAATTGCTTAATTGCAAAATCAGCATTTAAAGGCTAAAATTTATACCTTCAGTTGGTCTATGAATATAGAAGTTAACAAATAGTTGTTCTGATTTTCTTTTTAGTTTTGCTTATATTTAAAATAAAACTCATGAATGACAACATGTAGTTACTTGATAAAAGGTTAATCCTATTTAGTTAGTTAAAATACTGGACTAAAATTTAGCTAAATAATTTCAAATTTTGCACTTATATGACACTAATAAAGAGTTTCTCAAAATTTGGACTTCAAACACAAGAAACAAACTCACTGGGTTTGCTCCCATTAAGATATACGTGTTCTTATACTCTGCTGCTCCATGGACTGTAAAACAGGCTGAACCTCAGTCAGTGAAAATGTGGCAGGCATCAGTAAAGGAAAGTGCTGGCAAAACTATGTTTACAAGTCAGGAAATTGCATAGAATCCTATAGTTTTATAAAATAATTATATAATATTCGTATCTATAGTCAGTTGGTTGCATCTACGGTTGATTGTATCTGCAATGAAGAGAGTCTCCTCATCCAATCAGTAAAGGGTCTTAAAGCCAGAAATGAGGATTGCAGAAGTCAGAACGAAGAAATTCTGCCTCTACTTCAGCCAGCCATCTTCTCTTGGGGAATTCAACGGTACCTTCATCAGAGTTTCCACTTTCAATAATGGTAAGAGCAACTAGTTTATTTATAATGATGTTCAAGGAAACAGAAGACTTGAACAACATTATAAACCAACTAAACCTAACAGACATATAAAGAGCACTTTACCCAACAAAAATCAGAATACACATTCTTGTCAAATGCACGTGAAACATTCTGCAAAATAGACCATGTGCTACACCATAAAATAAGCCTCAAGAATTTTAAAAGGATTGAAATTATGCAAAGTATGATTTATGACCACAAGGAGTGAAATTTGAAATTAATGACAAAGAAAATTTTGGAAATACACAAACATGAAAATTACACTACACACCCTGACTCTTATACACCTACTCAATGGGTCAAAGAAGAAATCACAAAAGAAACCATAAAGTATTTGGAGATGAATGAAATGAATCTACAGCATACCAAAACTTAACAGGTAAATTTAAATCACTGTTAAGAGAGGAATTTATATTTGTAAATAGCTATATATCAAAAGAAGAAAAATCACAACTCAATACCCTAACCTTTGACCTTAAGATACTGAAAAAGAATAGCAAGCTAAATCCAAAGCAAGCAGAAGGAAGAAACTAATAAAAATCACAGTGGAAATTAATGAAATAGAGAATAGAAAAAAAATAGAAAAATTAATGAAGTAAAAAATTTGTTCTTTGAAAAGATCAACAATAAAAAAAACAAGACTCAAATTACTAAAGCCAGGAGTGAAAAAAACAACATAACAGAGGTAAATAAGATTATGAAGGAATATTATTAATAGCTATATATATATATATAACTTAAATAAAGTGGACAAATTCCTTGAAGACAAAAACATTCAAAACTGACTCAAGGAGAAATAAAAAATTTAAACAGACTTTAAAAAGTAAAGAGATCAAATTAGTAATTTAAATACTTTTTACAAGGAAAAGCCCAGGTCCAGATGAGTTCTACCAAATATAAAAGAATTAATAGCAATTCTTCACAAACTTTTCCAAGATATAGAAGAAAAAAGAATATTTACTGCCTCAATCTGTGAAACCAGTATCACCCTGACACCAATACCAGACAAAGACATCACAAGAAAATAAACTACAGATCAATATTTCTTATGAATATAGATGCAAACATCCTCGTGAAATACTAGCAAACCTAATAAACATGGAAAAATGATCAAACACCATGACTAAGAGTGAAATATCCTAGGAATTAAAGGTTGGTTTAGCACCAAAAAATCAACTAATGTAATGTGCCATATCAATAGAATAAAAGACAAACCACATCATCATTTCAATAGGCACTGAAAAAAGCATTTTACAAAATTCAACACAACATCCTTTTGTGATGAAAATGCTAGGAATAGAAAGTATACCAGTTTGGTATTGTTTATGAATTCCAAAAAATAGATATTGGATTATGTTTGTGAAATGATTTGTTCCTCTGGGCATATTAGATTATATTGGATTCAGAGGCTTCACTTTTACTTGAATAAATAATGATTGGGGCTTTGATTGAACCATGTCAGTAGGACGTTGAGACCCTTGGTGGATGGGGACTCACAGAGAAACCACACCACAGAGAAGGGAGGTTGGAGTTTTGATCCTGGGGCCCGGGAAGTAAACACACAGGAGAAGAACACAGAGGAATAGAGATGGCTCTGTAGACACAGCAGAGGCCCTGGGAAGAGAGATGAGCCTAATAGCCTACAGGTGCAGCTGAGCCTGGAACAAGATGAGCCTTAGACCAGCCTACAGCTGAGATTGGAAGGAGCTGGGACCACGGAGCCTTAAGAGGAGCAGGAAGGCTGGACCCTCACAGACATCACCCGCAATCTTGCTCCAACACATGGCCAATGACTTTGGGTGAGAAAGTACCTCTTATGGTACCTTGAGTTGGACTCTTTAGGACCTTGTGACTGTAAGCTTCTACCCCAAATAAATACCCTTTATAAAAGCTAAAAGATTTCTGGTATTTTGCATCAGCACCCCTTTGGCTGATTAATACAGGAGGGAATTTTCCTAACCTGTGTAATAGCATCTATGAAAAACTCACAGCTGATGTAATACTGAATGCTCTCCTTAAGATCACGGACAGAAGAATGTCCCCTCTGACCACTTCTATCATCATTGTCTGGGACTTTCCATTGGGACATTCCAGCCAGGGAAATTAGTCAAGAAAAAAAAATAGTAAAAGTAATTGAGATTGGAAAGGAAGAAGTAAAACTATCTCTATTTACAGATGATATGGTCTTTATTAGAAAACCCTATTTAATCACTAGAACACACTATAATAAAGATCTTAGCAAATTTTCAGGATATAATCAAATACAAAAAAAATTTTTATTTCAATACACTAGTGTCTTAGTTTGCCAAGGGCTGCCAATGCAAAATACCAGAAATGTGTTGACTTTTATAATGAGAAATTTATTAGGGTAAAAGCTTACAATTCCAAGGCCTTGGAATGTTCAAATGAAAGCACTATCAGAGATGCTTTCTCACCAAAGTCAGCTACTGATGATCCTGGTGTCCTGCCATATGGCAAGCAGGCATAGGGCTTGACTCTTACTGGGCCTCCTTTTTCAGTCTCTGCTGCTCTGCTTTCTTCCTGTGTTCAGCTGTGAGCCATCAGGCACAAAGCTAGTCTCCTCTGCCTTGCGCTACTCTGTGGGCCCAGCCCCTTATGGGCCTCTTCCTGTGCCTCTGTGCTCTGTTGGTTCCAGACTCTGGGACCTCTCTCAGACTCTCTGGGCATCTCTGTTTTCCTGCAGTCCTCTCTTTCTCGCATGGCAGAATCTATATAATATGGCAGACTCCTTTCTTTCTGTGTCTCCATTTATATAAAACCACAAAAGAGGGTGGAGACTCAA
>PVKH010015959.1:0-15901 GCA_004027955.1 Chaetophractus vellerosus
AGGAATACCAAACCTGTCGAGTGCCAAACAATATGATTTTTCACTTGTCCTGCTTGAGAGCCAGCCGAGGACCTGTCTAGTTAGAAAGGTCATTGGCTGTTTGGAGAATTGTCAGATCTGTCACACATATACTTCAAAATATATTTATAAACACACACAGACACAGACATGTAAAATAGGCCTAGGGAATTATGCCATCTGGGACCCAAACTAGAAGAGCAAATTTCCTTCAAGGAGGTAAAAATATAATATATAATATGATAATTACATGGTACACACAAGATGTGTCTTAAACTTTTCGGAAATAAACCTTTCAGGCTCAGGTTCTGGTGCCAAATAATAATAATAGCCAGAAGAGACCTATATGTCTTGTGGTTTTCTTCTAATCCCTTCCAGTTCCTTACACAAACCAAATTATGCTCTGGAAAGTAAGAAGAACACATACTTTTCAGGGCAAGTTGAGTAAATTGAACTCTTTGGATCAAAACACTAGCAAAACAACATTGAAAAATCACAATATTTAACTTCCCTTTCAGAGTACAGACAAACATTAGGAAAGAAAAAAGATGCCCTCACTTAGAAGTCATTTAAAGAGTTTTGTGTTTGAATTAACAATTAAGGCTAGGTTTTCTTAGACTTGGTGGATTTCCTGTTAGGCAGGTCTTTTTTAGGGGTCATCCAATGCTTTTAGTGTCTTCTTTAGTCTTTTTTGATCAAAGAAATATTTTTGAGTTTCTTTTATTTCTCACCATTATTTCCCCCCATAATATAGGTGGAATGGGATGAATCTTTTTCTGATTCCATTTTACCATAAATTCTCCACCTTGGGAAGGTAAGAGTGAAATCCATTCAGCACATAGCTCAAAATGGAATCAAAACATGAAACATATATCCAACTGGCATTGTACCTTGACACCTTGAAACCATGCGTGTAGGTAGCGTTCAGTGTTAAACTGAGAGAAAGAATCTTTAATTTTCCTTTACCAACATCTCCCTGTGATTCCTCTTAGTGGAAGTGTGTCCCTGAGGTGCGTGCATCACAGAATTTTACCCTAATATTTGTGAGCAGCAGTCTTGACTGTTATGGGCCTTTGCAAAATACTCTGGCCTTGAGCCATTCCCAGTCAAAGGATGCCTTGGAATTCAGGTGGGCAGCAGGACTGACTCCAGAATTCTAGGCCTGATTGGAAGAAAAAACCAGGAACACCAGTCTGTCAAAAACTCTAATGTCATTTTGGAAACAGCCAGGAAGCTAAACTGTCTCTTTCAGAGTGAGGCCAGCACAGGCATAAACCTCTAAGGCCATCATCCCTGATGCTTTGGATGAGAGGAATGGTGTTTTCTCAGTACGCTACAGTGGCCTCAGCTCTCAGTAAAATGTGTGAGTGGGAGACTTAATCATGAAAGTGGCATCGTTGCAATAATTTCCTTTGAGTCCTCATTTAAAATTGATTTTAAATTTTGTTGGCTCCTGAGGTGAGGGAAGAAGAATAGGAGCTAGAAGGTTAATTGCTAGAGGTAAGCACAAAGGTGGTTCTGCCATAGCGATTTAAGAGTCAAATGTATATCCAGATGAGACATGACCAGGTGACTTCTGGGCCATTTTCCTTCTTGATTCAAGACCCTTGTCAGTTACAGTCTGGAACTTGCTTTTTTTTTTTTTTTTTTTTTTTTTAAAAAAAGAAGTTTGAAAAATTCCCAACTATTTAACGTCACTGAATTTGAAGACTACCTGAAATATAAAATTTCTGTGCTTATTATTCTAAATTGTTGGAACAAATCCAAATATAAATAAAAAAGCAAATGAATAAAATATTTAACTTATTTTATTCTTTGGGTAAAGAAAATTGTTAAGCTTGGC
Organism: Chaetophractus vellerosus; assembly: GCA_004027955.1. NCBI lineage: Eukaryota > Metazoa > Chordata > Mammalia > Cingulata > Chlamyphoridae > Chaetophractus > Chaetophractus vellerosus. The sequence goes on from PVKH010015959.1 coordinate 1,862, forward strand.
AAGTATCCTTTTACTCTGCTGTAGTTTAAGAGAAGGAATTGCATACAGTATTTCATCTACTCGTTTGTCTCTGGATTTTTATATTTTCAAAAGAAAGAAAGAGAGCACTGCAGTACTTTTGCAGTCATGGTGGTCTCTTTTTCTTTAAATTCTGAAGGACACCATAGCTGCCAAGGATAAAATTTCTTCTGGGAGTAGAGATAGGCTTCCACATAGGATTACTTTGCAGTAAAGTCAGAAATCTGAAGCACATGAATTAAATGGTTAAGCAGTGCTTGCAAGCCATGATATCAGAGGAAATAACTGTTATTAAGTGAAAGCTGAATAGCAGTGTAGAGGGGAAAAATGTTTCCTCATTTTCATCAACTAATAATCAAAACAGTTTGACACTGGCTAGAGAGGGCCAAAAAATATGGAAACAATTATTGAGTTAAATGAAATATCACAAAATTACATGTTATTTTGCATTTTGGGTTATTAAGGTAAAAGCGTTTCATGAAGATTCTATTATGTATTGACCAAATAAAAGAAAAGGTTAGGAGTGGGTTTAAACACAAAAGTAAGAAATACAATATTTTAAGATACCAGTGGAAAGTAGTATGGATTATTTTCACTTTCATATGTATAGTTTTACTTTAAATCCCACTACTGATGCCTTTATTATTAGGTTGGAATAACCAATTCTGTGATGGACTACCAATGGTTTTACTGACAAGAAAAAGGTGGATTTAATCAAGTGCATATAGTTCACTTTGTCTTAAACCAAAAAGTCATGGTGATTGTCATTAAATCTCATGCTCTGTTTTTACTTTCATGGGACTATTACACACCCTAACTGCATTAACACTACAATAACAAAATCATGTTTCCTGCCATTTCAAGAAATCTGAAATGGTGTTGAAAGACATTTCCTACCAATGATGACAGTGGCTATTTATTTGCCATTAAGATGTTAATGAAACTCTTTCTTGTCACTTAAACATGATGAAGTGTTCTTGATTAGATTATGTGACACAAAATGGCTGCCATTATAGTATATGTTCTTTCTGAAAACTAGATTTTCATTATTCTAATACTGTTAGCAGAATGAGCTGAATTATGTTTGGCATTAGCCCTTGAATTATTGCCTTTAAATTTTTGTTTTCAAAATTGGACTAGCTTAGTTTTCCATATTAAGGCTAATTTACATATTTCTTTTGCAATATTGAGAAAAAATTTACTTTTCCATTATTTGAGATAAAATAAACCTCCTACTGCAGATCTCACATTTGCTCTGTCTTTGCTAATTTTGTTGTTGTTTTTGTTTGTTCTTAGGAGGCACTGGGAATCGAACCGGGGACCTTGTACATGGGAAGCAGGCGCTCAACCACTTGAGCTACATCCGCTCCCTATCTTTGCTAGTTTTACTACCAGTATTGTTTTTTCCTCAAGACCAGGGCTATTCTTAGGTCCTATCATGGGAAAGCAACACAAATGAGAAATTCCTGGATTGTTTGATCTTTTCACTTATGATAGGAAAAAAAGGAATAAATAATGGTCCTGCCTTCTCTCACATTAATCTTGATAGTTCCCATTACCTGGTCAGTGGTTCTCTTCACTCCTCATAGTATATCGACAATCTAGGAAATTTGGTAGAGAAAAAAAGAAATGAAGAGCATAACACAGGAAGAGAAATTCCACATCAATTCAGAAGTGGAGAAGTAACATTAGCTATGCAATAAGAAAAACTTTATATCTCAAATCTTAAACAAGCCTATTGATAACTAATGCAAAGTTAAAGATATGTATTAGATGACTAATAAAAAAAAGACCACAACTATTTTGTAAGTCTTCCCACCAAGAGATGGAGTCTATTTTCTACCCCCTTGAATCTGGGCTTGACAGTCTGACTTTGATTGCGTAATAGTATAATAGAAAATGTGATTCAAACAGAAGTTTCAAGGCACTTGCATGATGGAACTCACACTTTGTTATTGCTCTTTGGAACCCTTAGATCACTGTGTAAAGGAACCCTGAATATTGTACTAGAGGTTGAGAGACCACATGGATCAGAGCTGAGCTGTCTTAAGTCAGTTCTCTCTAATGCCAGTTTATTAACCTTCATAGATGTGAGTGATGCTATCCTAGATTATGTAGTCCCAGCCAAGTTGGTGCACACCAGAAGATCTGCTCAGTCAAGCCAAAGAATCATAAGAATTAAAAAATATTTATTATTTTAAGCCATTAAATTTTTCTTTATTAGAGCAGCTATTGGTTTACAGAAAAATCATGTAGAAGGTTGGCATATATACTCTCCTCATACAGTGTTCCCGATTTTTAACATTTTGCATTAGTGTGGTAACTGTTACAATTGATGAAGCGGTATTATTATATTTATACTATTAGCTATAGCTCATAATTTACATTAGGGTTCACTATTTGTATTGTACAATTCTATGGGTTTATTTTTAAATTTTTATTCTGGTAAAGTATATACAATCTAAAATTTCCCATTTTATCTACTTTCAGAATTACAATTCAGGGGTGTTAACCTTCACCTTATTGTGCCACCATTACTACCATTCATTACCATCACTTTTCCATCAACCCAAACAGAAATTCCATACAGTTAAGCATTAACTCCCCATTCCTCACTCCCACCTGGCCCCTTGTAACCTGTTTTCTAGTTTCTCTATAAATTTGCTTATAGTACTTATTTCATGTAAGTGAGGTCATAAAATATTTGTACTTTTGTGTCTGGCTTATTTTACCTGCCATGAGGTCTTCAAGATTCAGCCATGTTGTAGTATCCATTAGAGCACTAGTCCTTTTTTCCAGCTGAATAATATTCTATCATTTCGTTTTTCCATTCATTGGTTGATGGCCACTTGTGTTGTTACTTCCATCTTTTAGCAATTGTTAATAATGCTGCTATGAACATCCATGTGCACATATATGTTTTGAGTCACTATTTTCAATTCTTTTGGGCATATTCCTAGAAGTGGTATTCCCAGGTCATATGGTAATTTTATATTTAACTTTTTTGAGGAACTCTCAAACTGTCTTCCAGGAACTGTTGCACCATTTTATATTCCAACCAACAATGTATGAGGGCTCTTGTTTTTCCACATCCTTACCAACACTTGTTATTTTTTCTTTTTTAAACAATTGCCATTCTAGAAGGTATGAGTGTTATCTTATTGTGGTTTTGCATATCCCTAATGGCTAATGATGATCATCTCATGTGCTTATTGGCCATTTGTATATCTTTGGAGAAATGTCTGTTCAGGTTGAAAACTATACGCTTCTGTCAAATAGCTTATAAGAACTGGTTGCAATAATCTGTCAAGATATTATCAGCACATTTTCTGTTAGCTTTTTCATTTCAATTTTGCCATTTTGTTTTTTGATCCATTATTTTTTTATGTACATTTAAAATCTTCTGGGAACTAACTAAATTAACTTCTAATTTAATGTGACACACTACAGATGTAAGCACATTAGCACTAACACATTTTTCATATTTCTATTGCAATTTGCTCAAAACTCTCAAAACTCTGGGAAAGACTACAGCTGTATTTACTGTCAAAAAGAATTATAGACAGTAACTTCTATAGAGCATATCTGCTTTCTATCTATGGGGAATATCTGGATGAAAAACTCCTTTTATATTTGAGTATATGATCTGTATTTCTTATTGGTTGACATATAGGTGTTTGGTTGCAAAACTTGGAAAATTCAAGAAATTTTGGTGCTTATGAACATTCAACTTATTTTAGGGTTGTCTAGTCTACTGTTGCAATTTTGTCTTGACATTTTGATCATAAGTACTTGTACTATGTTCCTTTTGGATAGGCTGATTTGAAAACTCAAACTTCAGTGATGGCCAGAAGGACTTTTGCTGGTCCAAGATATTCAGAAATTTCAATCCTTTCTTTTGTACAAAATCTTTACCAGATAATTCAAACCTTTGTAATCAGACAACTTTATAATCTTTGTTAGAGAACAGGTTTTGAAAACTTCTATCTAAAATTTGAATAGGTACCCATCAAGATTAGTGGTAACTTTGCATTTTCAAAAACTAAATATAATTCATGCTAAAAGATATTTTGACGAAGTATATAGAATGGGCAAAATAGATAATATTTTTAAGAAATGAGAAATAAGAAAACATTAAATTTCATATGTCTAATACCTGGCTCCATATTTTATTGATAGTAAGTTCAAATTAAATCCTATATTTGTATATCAAAGCAATTGATAGAACCAGATAGCCCTACTTCTGAGTATTAATGGACTCAAATATAGGAACTCTCTCAACGTAGAAGGAAGCAGTTTCGCTTAAATCTGGTTTCATGTTAAAGACTTTAATTTTCTGCTGCAACATGTTCTTGTCAATTTGTATGTTACAAGGTATTTGCTCTACCATATGGCTTAGACTAATTTTGTTGCTTTTGTGCTAAACAGAAAGAATTCTTTTTTATTTGTTTTTGGTGGAGGAGGATAGATTGTGTGTGGTCATTCTTATGATAAGAATGGGTAAGAATAAATCATTGACTAATGAGAATTTCATATAATTCCTCTAGTGCTGACATAACAAATCTTAGAGAATTGTGTTTTGAGAAAGTAGAATTTAGAGTTAGGCAATTTGGACCTGATTTGCTGATTTATTGGGTAGCCTTCAACAAGTTACTTAACCTCAGTTTTAAAGTACTTTGAAATCCTTAGATAGTTGCTGTGTTTAAAATGAAGCATCAGATTATGGTATGCATGATTGTTTAAAAAAACAATGGATTAAAATAATAAGAAGCATTTTAAAAAAATCTCACAGTTTCTATGGGTTAGGGATTTGGGAACATTTAGCTCCATAGTTCTAGCTTAGGTCTCTCTCATGAGGCAGCATTCAAGATGCCAGCCCAGGCAGCTGTCGTTTGAGGACTTGCCTGGGACTGGAGGATCTGCCTTCTAGGTGACTCACTCACATGGCTTGTAAGCCTGTTCTAGTTGTTGATGGGAAACCACAATCTCTTCCCACATGGGGCTCTAGTGTTTCCATGACATGGAGGCTGGTTTCCCCCAGCGTGAGTAACTCAAGAGAATCCAGGGCAGAAACCCTGATGTTTTGTATGACCTAAGCTTGGAGCACTGCCCCTTCTCTTCTGTAGTATTCTATTGGTCACAGCCCAGCCATGATTCAGTGTGGGAGGGGACTATGCCAGGACGGTACTACCAGAGGGCAAGGATCAATGGGCCATCTTGGAGGCTGGCTACCACACCATCTTCAGGGTTGTTTAGGATCTGTAATTTGATGCTAGTCCCTGGAGCATTAACTTAATTGGGTCTTGGCAGGCCACCAATCATAACATGAGTTTTTAAATTTCATATATTTTATGGATTTCGGTAACCATTACTCTACCTTGAATCAATGTGGAGTAACAAGATGGTTGCAAAAACACTGGATGCAAATGCTTCTTAATTCACTGCCACTGATGAGTTAATCCTGGTGGTGTCACTCACAGTTAATACATCTCAGACAGCATCACACACACACACACACACCCCACATACACACACACACAAAGCCTATATGCTGTTACACATGGGAATTAAAAAATAAACTGGTCTATCTACTAGTATTGCTGAGACATTATCATGGGGCTCCAAGTGTGAGTTTCTTGGAGGCTTCATAATTATCCATTTGCATGGACTGGGCCATAATGTTTGTAGTTCTAATGTGAGTTTCACACAGATCATGCAATGGAACATTTAATACTCAATAATGTAAGCATCCTCCAGCTCCTACCCTAAAATAGTGATATAGCTATTAAGTGTTTGGGACTCGAGGCCTGAAATCTTGCTTTTGTTGAGAAGGGAAATTGAAGTTGATAATTAAAAGTTGATTCTCATTATATTTACTGGATAAATGTAATTTGCTAGTATTATTTCCAGTTCTATGCTAGTGTCAAAAAGTGGTTAGGAAAAGGTCTTCAACTCTGTTTAATTCCAATTAGCACCTTTGCAACAAGGTACCTCACATAAACATATCATCTAGGTACAGTGTACTTATAGAAATTCTGCTTTGAGACTCTGGACTTTGCCTTCTAAGCCCCTTGTTTATAAAAATCTTGAGGGATGCCACTGTTCCAGGCAAATTCTTTTCCTCCCTGTATTAATATCTTACCTCCAAATGTGGATAGCTCAGACTTTTCAGTTTGTTGGGTTTGGCATATTTGTGATGTATCTGCATTGATCCATGTGGGATCTGGCCCCTTTCTCCTAATTTGTCATTATGGGTTAGTACTGAATTGATAGTGATTACAGAGCACTGTCTGCCTGTATCTTGCTTGCAGCACAAATTGGTTATTAGCTTTCCCAGGTATAACACAGCTACACAATCTCACTACCAAACTTGTTAGAGTTTAATGCACTTATAGTATTTTCCATAGTTTGTCATCTGATGAAAGTAGAACTGCATTCAAGCATGACATTACAAGATAAAGAGATTGCTGAGTATGTATTTTTACTCTTCTTCCCACAATTCATCTTCCTTTGATATATATAGGTGTGTAATACCTTACTACATCTTTGTCCATAGCCACAATAGTCTCTTCTTTGTTCTATTTTTAACATAGATGCTGGTACATACGTTAATCTATTTTAATTTATTGTGTAATAGCGGACTCATATTCACTTCCATCTCCTAATAATCCTCCTAGCCCCTTTCTTCTGTTCTCTCCCTGTCAAAGACTAAGCATACTCCCTCCTCCTGGGAATGCTCCTCTTATCTACTTCATTTATGTTGACTCCTGTCCTATCTGTTAGACTTTTGACTAAATCAATTTTGAGAAAACAAGCTGGTCATGGAAGGGAAAACTAGGGGGTACCCTATCAATATTGGGGATCTGAAGACCCTACAGGGCCAGGAATTCTGAAAGAGTAGAAATAAGACCTTAAGAGAGTCAGCAAAGCTTTTAGGAATTTTGGGCACTTTGATATAGAACTAAAGCCATAAATTTCTCCTTCATACCCTTTTGGTTTGTAGTCTCTCTTTTTGAAATAATTCTTATGAACCACTACTTCCTTGACTTTGCTCAGCACCTCCTCCTCCTTTTATCCCTAACTCCTTTGTCCCTTCCCTTGATACCCTGAGATCCCTCAATCTTGAAGCTGTCTGACCCTTGTTAGGTATTTCTGTCAGTTTCTATTAGCCTAGAGTCCAGTCAGGAGACCACATTCTAGTAGATCAGTTACTCAGCTCTCCTTAGTTTCTTCCTCTGTTGGTAAAAGAAAGGGGAGGGAAGTATCTCGTACAAGTTACCCTCTCTTCCTCACAGGTTTTTTTACTCACTCAGCTTTGGGGCTCTTTCAGATATTCCTGAGTTACTGAGCTAAGCACCTGACTTGTGGACTGGATGTTGCTCAAATGATATTACATGACTGGATCACTAGTTCTACCTTTGCCTGCAGCAGTCTCCCTTTAAGCAATATTTCTCTACCTTCAATACCTCACTTGTTTTAAATTTTATTGAGGTTTCTGCTGTGTGTGATATTCCACCTTTTCACTTCCACATCTGAGTCACTGAATGCTAGGGGAACAAATTCTCTGTTTTTCTCCTTAGCTACTCTTAGAAATGGCATGCCCTTTGTTCTGAATTCAGAAAACCAGAGCAACTCTTGGAGCTTTCATCAGTCCTCTCAAGATCCCATCCTAACTATTCTAACTCCTGTTGGTTGGCATCTTTGCCTTTCTAAGAGAAAATGGTAATGATCAAAAATTCACACTCCCATATGCACCATCCCTCTTTTATACCAAAAATCACACTTTCACATGTATCTGTCTTAATACTCTTCTCCTGTTTTACAGAAAGGGGGTAGTGCAATGTAGACGATGAGTTTTAGCACCTTGCAGACAGAATTTGAACCATGACCCTGAAACTTACTTGCTGAGAGACCATGAGTGAATTATTTATACTCTAAGAAGTGTCCTCACAAACAAGAAAATTCTTCACCTCTTTGTTGTTATTATTATGGAAATAATGTAAAGCTCTAATAATGATTGAAGTGATGAATGCACAACTATGTGATGATAGCAAATACCATTGATTGTATACTTTGGATGAATTGTATGCTTAAAAATATGTATCAAAAATTGATTTGTTAAAAAAAGTGTCTTCATATGCACTGTGAGGATAATACTAATCAAATCAGGATAGTTAAATGAGATAATACATTTGTGTACCTAATCCAGTGCTTAGAGCCCAGCTACCAATCAACAAATGTCAGTTTCATTCCTCTCTCCTTATCTTCTCCCAGCTTAGGCTCCTAGCTGTTCTGGGGTCTTGTTCTATCCATCCTAGAGCTTAGGGTCTCATTCCTCAATTATATATTCACTCTTTCATATTAGAAACTGCTCTCTCAATCCTAGTTTTCCATTTGGCTATTGCTCCATTTTCCTTGTCTTCATATCCTGGCTTATTGGAAAGGATATCTAAACTTTATCATACCCCATTTACTATTGCATTGATTAGGATTGTCTGGATTTCACTTTCAACCAACCACTGAAATTGCTTTCACTTAGGTTTCTAGTTCCTTCTGAATTGCCAAATGTAATAGATATTTTCAGTCCTTACCTACCTTGATCTGTTTATAGCATATCACATTGATTACTCCTTAAAATTCCTATCTTCGATTATTAGCTACTTCACTGAACGCTTTTTCTCCTTATAAACTTTATCTTCCTGTTCACCTCTTATATATTCGTATATTTTTCTTTCCTTCTTTCACTTTCTGTTCCTTTCTTTTCTTCTTTTAAAAATTAACTTCCCCATTGGTGATTTCTTTCTACCCAACAATTGTGCAACACCATTCTTTTCAAGTATACATAGACTGTCCACTGATATAAAGCATATGTTAAGTGACAGAATAGTTACAATTTAAATTTAACATTTAAAAGACTGATGATACCATGTGTTGTTGAGAATGTAAATGTATATTGCTGGCGAGTAGGAGTGTAAACTGATGCAAATACCTTGGAAAACTGATTGGTAATTTTTTAAACATTTAAATATATATTTAATCTATGAACCAATAATTCCACTTCTACATGTTTTTTCCAGGAGATATGGAATCACATGTACACCAAAAAAGACTTATGTAGAATCTTCAGAGAAGTTCTAATAGTTCAAAACTGGAAACAGTCCAAATGGCCAAAAAAGTTGGCTGTATAAGCATGTGGTTTTTCAGTCATACAACATAATATCCCTCAGCAATAAAAATTAACAAACTATGATTATAAACAAGTATATGAATAAATCCCAAAAAGACTGTTTTGAACAAAAGAAGCCACGCACAAAAGACCAAATACTGTATGATTCCATTTATGTGAAGTTCATGAACAGGCAGAACTAATCTATGGTCTTAGAAATCAGAACTGTGGCTGACTGGAGTAGTTCCTTGGGAACATTTTAGAGTTGATGGAAATATTCTAAATTGTGATTGGGGTGTTGCTTACATGGGTCTATACATTTTTCAAAACTTAATGAATTGTATACTTGAGATGTGGGCATTTTATTCTATGTAATATGTGCCTCAAAAAAGAAAAGGTCATTGAGAATGAGATGGTGATTGAAAGCAAATGTTACCTTCTCCGCTTCATCTTGTCCCCACTCCTAAAAGGCATTTTAAAGGACTTTGTATTAAGCAGAGTGAGTCTGCTCTATTAGAGACTGTTTCTGACTATAACACAGATTTTATAGCTCAGAAGGTTGACCATGAGAGTGTGTCTCAGAACTTAAGTATGAAGGAAAGACACCTCCACACGCTAGACCTGTTAGAATTTACATTCACAAGATCAGATATTTGATTACATGAAAGGAAAAGGATTTGCTGCTTTATATACAGTGCAAACACTGAATTAATGTAACTGTGTGCTGAAAGTATTTGTTTTGTATTTCAGATATTTTCAGTATGATGGGGGCAGAAGGAGGGTAGAAAGAATTATATGCCAGCCTGGCAAATTTCAAAAACACAATTAACTGAGGAAATTCTAGTAAAAAAAATCACTAAAAGTATGAGCACCATTTCTTGACATTTTTAACTGTGGCGCCAATAAGGTCTGATCTGAACCAGGCAGAATAAACACATCCTTACCCAAGTGGGAAAAATTCATTTGCCTCTGTAAGAAATCAAAGCAAAATTTCCAAAACTCATAGACATTTTTGCATGTATTCATTGATTCAGTGTATTGAGCTCAATCTTGAGGCAGTGAGACCAAGCATTTTGTTGGACTCTGATGGATTCTGTCCCCTGTAAGGATGCTTAGACTCAGAGATCTGCCATGCTGTACAGGGTCTACTGTATTTTTGCTGGAGAGAGGAGTCTTTGGTCTATAATACCTTCCTTTAAACTGAAAAGTGTTAAGTAGTTAAAGATAATGACTTCTATCTTTTGAAAGTGATAAAACTACACATATGTGATTGTGAAAAATTCATCACATTTATATTTCCTGATAATATATGGTACCCTTTTCTTTGCACTTCATGAAGTAGCTTGATTGATTAATACTTTCTGTAGGCACTAAAGGTTATTTCATTAGTTGGCAGAAATTGGAGCCAGTTTACTCTTTCAGGGTACCATAATGATAGTTTTAGGAAAACAAAGAAGTATTATTTCTCATATGAGAAGTAATTTTCTGGGTCAATCCCATTTTTCCTCTTTTCTATTTGTCTTATTGGAAGATTTATTTCCATCTTTCTTCCTTGCCATGCTGCTTTTGTCTCAGAATAATATTACCTCAAACCTTTTGTTTAAAACAACACATTTTTATTACTATGGAAATGAATCCAAAGTCAGTTTTGGCTTACTGGCTCCATTTCTTTACCAAGAATGAAGGGTATATGTGTTGAGAAGCTAAACTTCTGTTTAATCATAAACCCACATGGTAAACTCTAAAATTAGGAAAGCTAATGTAATAGTTATATATACCTCAAATAGATGTTTTAAAAATCTTGTTTTCTCCATGAAAAACCTTTGTAATATACAAAGTTTCTCTTATAATGACTTACACCAAATAAATTGATTAAACAGTATTAGGACTTATACTTGTTATTAATTAGGTTTATAAAGTCATCTTTACTCCACATAATGTGCCAGTTAACATACTTAGTGGTAACCTCCAGGCACATGCTGCACGTTGTCTCTCACTATCCTTACTTTGCCATGACATTAGACATGTGCCAATGAAAATTGGTGTTTTATACACAGTTGATAGGATGGCGTTCCTTTTACATGTCTCTCCACTCTTTATATATATACACATACACATATATACACACATATTATTTATTTGTGTGTATATGTATGTATCAATGTAATCTGAAAACTAGATTGATTACATAAAATCCTCAATCTTTTCTTCCCTCCTCTACTTCTTCCCTTCTTTTCTTTTTTCCTTCCTTCTGGAAGGTATTTGGTGAGTAAATATAAAGAATTGTTGTGGCCATCACCACCATTAGGTTTAACAAACTTTTGGCTTTGTTATTCTACAATGCTATTCCATACTTCTACAGAGCTAGTTCTGTGCATATAGATGAGCACTGGGCTGACAGAAACCCACTGTATGTGTTTTATTTGACATATCCATGTATATCCATAGCACAAAGAGACTTGGTTCACAATTCTCTGTCACAGGAAATTTCATGCAATATATTAATCATACACATCCTGAAAATTGGATCTGATCTCTTTAATATCCTATTTTCTGTTGCAATGGAAATATTTCCTAATAAAAGTATCCAAGTCTGCCAAACCAATATAGCAATCTCCAGTTGTACTGCTTTCCAAGTACTCTACAATTTTATGATACTAATGTCATGTCGCCAAACTTGGCCACCAAGCTTGCTCCAAAATGTTGAACCCTTAGCAAATAATGCTTTTTATAATAACTCCCATTCCCTTGCCTAGACTAATCTCAAATCTATGGAAGTGTCCAAATTAATTATTAATTTTTTAATAGTTTCTCTTTGAGTATTCTGATATACAGCAATCCATTTGAAAGCTCCTCATCTTTGTTGTCTGCTTTGTTTTGATGTATTGTCTTTTTGTTTATTCTGTTCTTTGCAAATGATTTTGAGGCAAAGGGAAGGGCAAAAATGAAGACTCATTTGCAGTCTTTTTTCTTACCACTGTTTGTATTTTCTTAGGGTTGTGAGTCAGTGTTTATGGGGATCACATCTTTTGTTTTGTTCAGTAGATTTTTTGGTCATGTATGTGTAAGTCATTAATTTGTGGTACTGATGTCCATTATTCCTCTTTTGTTTTTAATGCTCTGAATCTTAATTTTAATACCATTTTATCCAGCTCATTTTGAATATAGTTTTCAGTAAAAGCATCAAAAAGAAAACAAAATCTCTGGAAGCAAAATGGTTATGATTGTAGTGAGGAGATGTGTGAATTTCTAAGTGCCTTGGGGACTGAGGTGAAAAAAAGTAAAGAATGGAGAGAACGTGAATGAGTTAAACTTGGGATATATTTTTTGCTAGAATTAAAATTTTATCATTCTGTTGCACTAATAGGGTTTATTGTAAACATGGGCAGAAGTATATATATATACTTTTTAAAAGATTTATTTTTTATTTTCTGCTTTTTGTGCCCCCCCCCCCACCGCGGCGATGCACCGAGTCAGCTTCACCGGTGAGTGGTGGCCTTGCCCACTCGTGGGTGGCCTGCCCCGCTTGCGGGCAGCTCTGCCCTGCCCGCGGGAGGCTCTGCTCTGCCCGTGGCAGCTTTTGCCCTGCCCACGGAGGCTCTGCCCTGCCCACGGTGGCTTTTGCCTTCTCAAGCGGTCCACCCGCCTGGAGAGGCCCCGGGGACCGAACTCAGGGCCTCCCATGTGGTAAACCGGCGCCCTATCCACTGGGCTATACAGCCGGCCCCAGAAGTATATATTAAAACGTGCTATTTGCTCACTCAAAGCATAGCTGCTCCACCTGTTTCACAGAACTGAAAATTCTAGTTTCAGAGAGACTACTATCTTTGGAAAGATTAAGAACAATTATTTTGATTTCATCCAATTCTGTGGGTTGTCTTTTAATTTTCTTGATGCTATTCTTTGAAGCACAAAGGTTTTTAAATTTTGATGAAGTCTGATTTATATGTTGCTCTTTTGTTGCTTGTGCTTTTGATGTCATATCTAAGGAGGCATTGCCTAACCCAAGTTCAAGATTTACTCCTCTGCTTTTTCCTAAGATTGTCATAGTTTTAGCTCTTACATTTATGGTCTAGGATTTATTTTTTATTTAACTTTTGTGTATGGTATGAGGAAGGTGTTTGACTTCATTTTTTTGCCATGTGTATATCCAGTTGTCTGAGCACCATTTGTTGAAAAGACTATTCTTTCCCCATTCAATTGTCTGGGCACCCTTTTGAAAATTACCAATCCATTAGTTTTGAACCAGAGTTCTTTGCCTCTAATTTCTTTAGAATGAGTTTGTTTCCACTCTAGAAGTCTTCCCAGCCTTTCCTGTAAATGAATTCCTGATCGATCTATCAGTCCTCCATATACTCAGATTTCCAGATTAACTGCAATTCCGTCCTAGTTAAAGCATTGTTGATTTTTGCCCTCCAGCACAGTGATTATTTTCTCTCCTGGTGCTTTAGCCTTTCTTTCTCAAATTGTCCTTGAAGTTTTTCTCGTTCTGCACACAGATGAATTCACTTCCCAATTTCTGTGCTGGTTTCCAAATCTGTGACTGCAACCCAGACATTTTTTCTGAGATTCAGATTGATATTTCCTGAATGTCAAGGGTTAGCATAAAAACCAACAGAGTAGGGAATGAGGAATTAATGTTTAAATTGTACAGTTTCTATTTGGGGTGATGGAAATGTTTTGGTAATGGATGGTGGTAAGAGTAGCCCAGCATTGTAAACTTAACAGCACTGAATTATAGTTTTGAATATGGCTTAAAGAGGAAATTTTAGGTTGTATATATGTTACTAGAAAAAAATTTAAAAATTCATAGGATTGTATAACACAAACTGTGAACCCTATGTTACATAATGGAC
>PVKH010015960.1:0-15891 GCA_004027955.1 Chaetophractus vellerosus
CAGGAGGGAAAGATTACCAAGGGACTGGAGAAAAATTGGGGGGGATGATGGACATGTTCCCCGTGTGACTGGAATGATGGTTTCGTGGGTGTGTGCATATGCCAAACTTATCAAACTGTACACTTTAAATATCTCAGTTTATTGTATGTCAACTACCCTTCATAAAACTATTACACGTGCACACAGATAAGCCCACAGTCAATAGCCCCAAATCCCTCTAGAGAAGTTACCACTGATATCACTTTTATTATAATCCCTCTAGACATTTACTCACAGAGTTCAAAATATAGACACTCTTCCACAACTTGCTTTTTTCGCGTGGACATCTTTTCATGTGGGTACACACGGAATTACCTCATTCCCTAAATGGGTGCCTAGTTGTCCACTGTATGAATACTTTATGATATTTAACCAGCCTTCCATTTGTGGGCTTTTAGTTGACTTCTGGTTTTTGCTGGAGAGGTTTTTTTTTTTAATCACCACAGCTCTTTCCAGAATTATGACCACCTGATTTAGAAGCTCCCTGCTCATGAAAACGGTCTGTTGCTGGTGCTTTCTCTTACCCTACCCTTCCTCAGGATCCTTCCAGCTGTTGCTGCTTCCTCAGTATCAACCAAGCTGTTCTTGCCTACTTCCTCCCCCTGGTGGTGGCTGTAGGAAACTGTCTAGCATTATTTTCCTTCTGAGCTAATTCGCCCTTCTCAAATTCAGCTTGCACCTGGCTGCCAGGAAGATCTTGCGAAAATATAAATCTGATCATCTCACTTTCCTGATGAAAATGCATCACCTAAAGTCAATCCCAAGCCCTTGGCAGAGCATACAAAATATTAATCCTCTGACCCTTGCCCAGCTATCCAGCCTCAATTTTCATAACTCTCCTCCTAGCTCTTTGTACTACAGCAATATGTAACCAATTGCAGTTCTCCAAACACACTTCATATGTCCATATCTTTACACCTGCTATTTTCTCTCCCTCGAATGTCACTCTGCCCACTCCTATTTCATGTTTGCCTGGCAAACTCCTATTCTGCCTTCAAAACCCTGCTTAAGAGTCCCCTGCTCTCTGTACTCTTGTCTGTTCCCCCCAACATGAAGTTAATCTTCCTTGGTACTACTATGCCAGGCATTTACATCTAATACTCCGCCTATTACATTTGATTATAATTTTCTGTTTATGTTTGTCTCCAGCACTAAACTTCCTCCCTCATTAAACTTCTTCATTAAACAAGAGGACCAAGACTGTCTCTTGGTCACTGTTATATTTGTGGCATCTTTCACAATGTCCAGAACATAGGAAAGTGAAGTTTAATAAGCAAACGCTGAAATGAAAGGACCACACCTGCAGCCTCAAGGGCATGGTATCCCGGGCTTCCTCCTTTTCTTATGTGTGTAGGGCCTGCCAAAACCAGCCCTGGAGACACAAAGCCAGGGGCAGAGACCAGACAGGAGGCGCACACACTCTTTAATCTTTATCAAATACACTGTCAAGTAATATTCACCACGTGGTGATTGGGGTACGAACAAGGACAGGGTTTGCTTTGCAGTCGATGGCCTTGCCCCTTTGGGGGGGCCACAAAGAAAGAAATGCAGAGTGTCCCTACTCTTTCTCTTACTTCTTCAGGGCAGAAATTGTGGGGCCATGGAGAGCCTCATATTACCTTATTTGGGATCCAAAGGAAGATGGTTTGCCCTTTTATTATTTCATTCAACGAAGATTTATTAAGTGCTTATTACGTTTCGGGCACCATTGTAGCCACTTAGGACACATAAGTGAACAAAATAATGATCCTTGCCCTCGTGGAGCTTAATTCTAATGGGGGGGAGAAAGACAATGCTCAATAAACATGATAAATAAGTAAACATCAGAGTATGCTAGAAAAGAAGTGTTATGGAAAAATGTCAGGTGGTTCTGTCTATAAAGATATGCATGTCAAAATGTGAGTGCAAGCAGGATACTGGACTTTCTGTAATGTTAAATGGTTGCCTCATTGTTTAAGCCAGTTTCTGTTGGGATTCCTGTCCCGTGAAGCTGAAAGCACTCTAAGTGAACCTTAGCATGCTTTCCTTAAGAGCACTAGATCCTGTTCCCTGGAGAAGGAGAAATAATAAAAAAGAGATGCCAGAGTCTCAGGCTCCATTTGGGGATTTTCCTGAGGACCTTTGACAATACTATGTCCTTCCTCACAGACTATTGGAGTCTATCCATCCCAGGTAATCGCCTTCTTACTGTCAGATATGGGAGTCAGAAAGCTGTACTTCCAAGTATAGCCCCAGGAGAGGCTTCAAAGGGAGTGGCTGCCATTTAGAGGCAAGCTCCAACCACAGGGACAAGGTCACCAGCACAACCCCAGGACAGCCCCCATCATCTCCAGCCTGAATTACTGCCACAGCCTCCCAACTGCTCTCCCTGCCTCCTTCTTGCCACACTATTCTTTTATCCTCACAGCAGCAACAGTGATTCTTATAAAGCATAAATATATTTTGTTGCTTTCTTCTAATCACTTCCTGTCACCCTCAGGATAAAATTGACAGGTTTTCTTAGGGCTTATGGTCCCTGAGCAATCTGGTCCTGGGTTGCCTCCAACGTCGCGTCCTACCTTCTCCCCCTTACCATGCTCCAGCCACCTTGCTTCCTGGCTGTTCCTTAGGTTTACCAAGCACGTTCCTGCCTCAGGGCCTTTGCACTTGCTATTCCTTCAACCTAGAACATTCTTTCCCCAGATATCTGTAGGCTTATGCCCTCACTTCATTCAGATTTCTGTTCAAATGTTACTCAATCATTGAGGCCTTGCCTGACCAATCCAGCTAAAAAAGCACCCTATGTTTGGTTATCTCTTTAACCTGATTTTATTTTTTCATCATAGCCCCTGTCATACCTGAAATTATCATGTGGATCCATCTGTTTATTTCTGTACTGCCTGCCTCTCCCTACTGAAATGTGAGCTTCGTGAAGATGGGACTTTGGCCATTCTGCTCACGGTGGGGTTCTCCGATCTAGATACAAACAGTGCCTGACACCTAGTAGGAGCACAATAAATATTTGCTAAATGAAATTAATGATAACTTTCCTGACTCCACTGGCCAAGATAGGACATTCGCACACAGACACAAATACTTTTTTGAACCCAGGACCTCATACATGTGAAGCACATGCTCAACCACTGAGCTCCACCTGCTCCACCAGACACACATCCTTTTAAGGCCTCTTCTTCCTCCCCACTCTTCTTCTTGTTCTTCCCGATATCTTTAGGGAAACCTCACTTCCATCTTCTCTTTTCATTCCCTTGAAGTAAAAACATATATATTTTGAAAAGCCAAGCCTGACTAATAATCTAATAATTAGCACCGATATTCCTGGGCTGGCCACTGACAGAAGTGTTTCCAGGAGGCCAGACTATGTTGGAACCAATCAGGAAAGACCCTGCGAGGCTTGGAGCACAAGCAAATGAGAGAGAGTATGGGGTGGGCGAGGAAGCTTGACGCCCACCTCAGCACTGAGCCCAGCACTCTGGTATCCTAAGCTTTGGAAGCTCTGGTGGCATCCAGAAGTTGTCCTGTGTGACATGGCCCCTGGCTGTCCTACGACTCTCAGTGGCAGAGGTGAAAACTTCAAGCATCTCTGTGAGCAGTGGCCTTGGACACACAGGAATCTGAGAAGAGGACAAGAGGACTATACCGGGTCATGTTTGTAAGCTCAGAGGCATGTGTAAGGTCTCGGAAATAACTGGGAGATGCTTTAAAGGAGACTAATTTCTAGGAATAGAGCTGGTAGGCACTCGTGCCATCAAAATTTGAGTACGAAAAGAAAACGCGACCTCATTTGCTACTCACAAGCTTGTGAGGACTGGGAGTTTGAGGCTATACTTGAGAAAGAAATCATGAGCTAGGAATCAGAGATAGACATAAAATGAACCAGGTCAATCAATCTTCAAAGGCATGAATAGTGTCAAGAAGTTTTCAGTAAACGTGCTGAAAAAAAGTCCTCCAAACATTTTCTCATTTTCTTTTCCTTATATTAGCTTCTCCCTCAAACATCAGCACGCTGGAGGAGTTGTTTCAAAAACCAAATTCACTTTTTTTCAGTTATTATGAAATACCAAATAGTTGCTGTATAATTTTTCATTGCAACTATTTGGTATTTCAAAGACTTTGTTGCTTAAATAGTGATTTGTGAGCCACCTAAGGAGCTTTACGTTTAAGTTCCCAATTTGCAACCAGTTGTTCTTGCAAAGCAGCCTCTGAAATTTTTTGGAAAATCTCTTGTTTATAAATCAGAAACTGCTCAACAGAAGGTTCCTTTTTTCCTTCTTTTCTTAGCGCTGATATTGACCATGAGCAGAATGATCTTGGATAATCCATTTGCTGGGGTCCAGATAATTCTGCCTGCTTTGGGGCCAGAGAAAGTCAGGGAATGGAGGGGCTGAAAAGGATGGCTGAAAGCTGGGGCTACTGAACTTCTCCATGAAAGTGATTGTTGCTTAGAGAGTAGGTACGGTAACGATCATTAATTCTCCCCTATGGCATCTGGTGAATTAAGAGTGCTTTATCTTCTTTCAACACTTGGGGATTATCTCTTCCAACTGCTCCAACTTGCCTCAAACCAAATATTACCTGTTTAAGAGAAGGAGCAAATTAACAAAGCGTGTGTGTCTATGTTCATTTAACTAACAAGCCTGATCATTTCACTAACGAAGTCTACTCTGGCCAAAGTGCAGCTGGAGGGGCTGGAGGTGGAAGGGTGGGGTGGGGGGTGGTTTCAAAGGTAAGTTAAATTGGTCCCTGACTTCAAGACACTAAAAATTTAGAGGGGCAGACAGACTTGAATAGAAACAAACTCAAAAAGCATGTTCTAAGTAACATTTAAGGTCACTTTCACCTGAGATTTTATTATTCTATTTATCCATTAAAAATATAAATATTCAGGTCACCAAAGGGAAATTGAAACAGAGGGCCGTGGGGAGTGCAGAGAAGGGTGTGATTATTTCGAAATGTTGGGCTGTGATAGGGTGTGATGCAGGTAGCATGTGAACTGAATCTTAAGTGATGAGTAGAAATTTGGGAGGTAAATCTGCAGAACAAAGGCACTGCAAGACATTATGTAAGTAAAAATCATGGCCACAAATTCAGAGATCAACGGATGACTTAGCAATGCTAAAGTATAAGAAATACGGTGGGGTTTTGTGGTAGTTTTAAAACCTGTCGGTAAATTCTTTGACTTTCCTACTACAAAAAGCCGGGTCTAATCTCCCCCTCTCCTCCAGAACATGGACTGCTGTAGTGACAGCCTTCTAACTAATAGAATGTGGTGGAAATGATACTGCATGACTTCCTAAGGCAGGTTAGAAAAGGTGATACAGATTCTACCTTGCACATGCTACCCCCCACCTCCCCCCCACCTCCGACATGTGCTTTGGGATTAACGTGAGAAATCCAGCTACCCTGAGCTACCATGCCAGAGAGCACATGGAGAGGCCACATAAAAAGGTAGATGTCCCAGGAACCCCTGCTATATGAGTCTTCCTAGCAACAGTCCATAGCCATGCAAGTGTACAAACTTTCCATTAATCCTTTTTTTTAAAGGGGTTTTATTCACACTCCAATAATTCTTACCCTCTGCCTTCAAGTCTTCTAGCTGAGGTCCCAGACCTCGTGGTTTGGAGATAAGCCTTCCCTGCTGAGTCCTCTCTGAATTCCTGACATACAAGAATCTATAGGCATAATGAAAGATCGGGTTAGGCCACTAAGTTTTGGGCTAATTAGTTACACAGCCATAGTAACTAGAAAAAAGTTTGTTGGGAGACAAGACAGAAAGGATTGGTTGCCAACTAGCTTTTTTGCTCTCCCAATCAATATTTAGAAATTTGCCTATAAATTCCTCTTCCCAATCAGTCTGTGCAGTATTGCCTACTATGTGACTGGAGCTGTGTAAAAGGATATAGATTAATTTAAAGATGGATATGTAGGACTATCATCTAACAAAGGATTTGGGGCAAACACACACAAGCATGGCTTACTGCAGGCTTCAATACACACGAGGAAGTATCTCCTGTTCTCTTGGCTCATGGCAGAGAGGCGCACCTGGCCTAGGGCACAGTTGACTGTGCTACAGAAGAGGAACTCCCACCCTTGTTCCCCCTTTTGTGGAGCAAGCATGAAAATGACCTGGCATGGCAGAAACAGTGTGGTGTCAGCCGCCATGCACTGGGAGATTAGGAGGCAGCTGTGGAAGAGAGGGTTGGTAGACACCAGCTACCCAGCCCTGGAGACTTAGGAGCTCATGAGAAGGTGAATTCTGATACAACCTCTCCTGCTAGTGGGAAAGAGCCCCCCAAATTCCTACCAGCTCACAAGCAGGCAACTGGGATGGGCCTCTGAGTTCAGTCCCTAAATAAACTGCTTCTCTCCACAGTTATGAAGATAAATTAGATATTGTCTTAGCTTTCCAGGGTTGTTATAATAAATACTAAAGACTGGTTAGTTTAAACAAAAATTTACTGTCTCACAGTTTCGGAGGCTAGAAGTCCAAAATCAGGGTATTCTCAGGCCACGCTTTGTCTGAAATCTGTAGCATTCTGGTGACTTGCCGGCAATCTAGAACTCAATCTCCACCATCCGTCTCCTCTGTCCCCTCCTCTCTCCTACTCACGAGTCTATAAGGACTCCAGTCATACTGGATTAAGGCCCATCCTGATTCAGTTTGGCCTCCTCTTAATAGGATCTTCAAAGATCCTATTTTCAAATGACTTCACATCCACAGGGCCAGGGGTTAGAAATTGAACACATCGTTGTGTTGTGAGGGACAGATACAGTCCTGGAACCCAAGAGACTCACAGTCTAATGTGAGTGGCTTTCATGCAATCGCATCATCACAGGGCACTGTGATACATGCTACCCCTTTAAAAGCTTGTCTGAAGTCTCTCTTTGTATGTAGTCACGCTTAGCAGATGACCTTGATGAAAACAACTGTTAACAGCCCTTCTTTTTCTCACGGAGATGGCACAATGCCTAAAGGGCCACGTGCAGTCATGTAAATGAGGAAAGTGAGGCCACATATAAGAAATGGGATCCGAAACCCACTCATTGCAACCCCCTCTACACCAGCCTATGAGTTTTGGGCTTCCGAGGGAATCCCGCAGGACCATCTATCTAAATCCAGAAACTGAAGTGAATCCTCACCTCATTTAGCGGTTAAGATGAATCCCCCACATGTACCTGTGGTGCCAAAGTGAGCCAATTATCACCATTTTTGAATATTAAGCCCCACTGTGGTAGTTCAAAACAATCCAGATTTTTGGCTAAGCAGCGCCGAACTCCTTTCCAATCAGTTAATTAACATCAGCCTTACTCTTCTGCAATGAATGTGCCCTACATACCATATCATAGCGGCCTGAGTCTACTCTATCGGGGTCACTTTAGAACTTCATCTCCATGGCTTTGCTTAGCCCTTCCCCTGGTCCTCCGTCTAAAATAGATGCTCCTCCCACATGTCACCTTGACTGGACTTCTGTTTATCAAAGTGTAACTTTTAAAAAGTTAGACACATGATTCATATAAAATAGGAAAACACAGGTAAAACATTTATTCACTTCCTTCATTAAGGAGGGAGCCAGTAAGACAGTAACGTTGGATTAAGGAGAATTTGAGGAACAGAGGTTTATATGTTCCATCAAGAAAGGGATTCTTAGAATAAGATTACTAGGTTAGATACAAAATTGATTAATGTGCTACAGGGCACTAAACAGTAACCTTTAGGTTTATGTTTTCTAAATCATTTCATTTGTACCACTAATGGACAAGAATCATTTGCATTGTTATCAGTTTTCAAGAGATTAACATCTACCTTTATACAGTTGTAAAATATCTGAATTAATTGTCGATTGCAAGCCAAACAAAGGTACACAGGCCTAGAGAACCAGTTAAACTCTGAATGGGCTTGCTACTACATTGCTCCACACATAACTACACGGAAAGAACATTCAGGAATCCCTTTTGCCTATTTCCAAGGTTTTGGAAAATGTACAGATAATTATTCAAATTTTAAGGTAATTATTCTTAACATAACATAGTAATAATAATGATAATAATATCTAACATTTACCTAACACCAACTATGCCAGGCTCCTGATTAGGCATGCATTCTCTCATGTGGTTAATACAAAGAGGAAGGTATTACTATTAGTCCTTTTTATAAATGAAACTACAGTTCATAAGTGACAGAGCAGGGATTAGAACCCAGGTCTGCCTGTGTATATGAGTTCTTAGTCACTGATAGCACTTGTACCTAACAGCATTACTTTGCCTGTATTCTGCCTGGGCTGTGAGTTCCGTAAGGGCAAACAAAGATCACGGTTTCCTGTTCACTGATATTTTCCTTGCTTCTACCGATATCCAGTGCGTAAGAAGCACTCAACAACTATTTCTTTAAATTAAGTTGAATATGTAAAAGCAATTTATATACTTTTTTTTAGTCCTTTCGCCCTCTGTTAGTAATTAGTCTTTATTTTTATCTATGTTTTCATCAGTAATAATGTTTATTACAATGATGAGATGATGATATATTCTTTATTTATTTATAGAGTCACTTACAAAATAAACTTTTATCAAGTGCCTCCTAAGTGTCAAGCATTGTACTATAATGAATAGGAGCTATGTCTATCTCATTCAGCTTTTCTTTTTTCTCTAGCACATAGGACATACTAGACACTGACTCAATAGCTGCTAGTTTTATGAATGAATAATTGTTGAGTGAGGAATTATTGCAGATCCAAGGCATTTTCTTGGGATATTTCTTGAATAGTAAATATCAATCTAGAATGTAGTTCTCCCAATAAAATGAAATCTGATATAACTTTTTTAAAAAATGTAAATGATCCTTTTTCTATCCACCCTTAATACAACCCACTGCACTGGTTATTTCCCTGCTTGTTGCCAGGATCCTTTCCCTTCCCTTTCTCTGCTATCCTCTGTCCGAGGTGGCTGATCCCTAGCCAAGTGGCTTCAAGCTAGGCTTGACTAATCAGAGGCCCTAGAGGGAGACACCAGGTTGTGAGAAGGGAGAAGCTCCCATTGACCCTCCTCCCTTTTCCTTCTCGCCCCTCCTCCCACTTGAGAAAACATCTCCAGGGGTGGCTTGTCTCCTCCACGGTTCTGCCTTCTGCTCATCAGTCCCTTCCTCAGTGGTCTCAGCTTCCCCCCAGGGTCTGCTCTTGTCCCTTTATTCCTTTAGCCCTAGGGATGGTATAGCTTCCCACTGAGTCTAAAGTCTGGATGGTTTCACCATTCCATGATAGGGCTTTTAACTCTTCCCACCTGTGTATAATTTAGTCTCCGTATTAAATTCCTTCTATTGAACTATCCAGGACGGACTCTTATTTTCCTGAATGGATCCTGACTTACTGGAGTAACGAATAGAGAAATAAATGGTTCTCTGTACACCAACATGTGGGATGCAAATTTGTTCCTTAGCAGAGTTTTTAATTGTTATACGTCAAGTTGCTAAGGACTACTTGAAACTAAATCTTAAATTAATACACAAAAGTATAGTAACAGTAGCTACTCTGTGTTGACTCATACAGTATACCTGGCATTTTGCTCAGCTCCTCACTCATATACATTATCTCTTTTAATTCTTCAACAAACTGCAGGGTATTTGTTCTAGCCAAGGTTCTTAGTGACAAATAATTAACACCTATTCTGAATGGATATACTAGAAGGGTGACGTCCAGGAGTCCCTGTCTGAGAATAGCAATAGAAATACCCTCTTGTTACTCTTCACTCCAGATTTACTTGTAGTGGAATTTACTTTTTTCCCTTCTGGCTGCTTCATATATATGAGTGGTAAGCATTGTTTCCTGGAGGGTGCAGCCACCCCAATACCGGGTCCAGCCGCCCTTCTAGTGTGATGGAATGTGACTGCAAATACTTTGGGCACTTAGTTGGTAGAGCACTGGTGTGCTTGCTGACATGTTATTACGGAAGTCTGATAATTATGCCAGCAGGCAATACTTTGCATGTGACAGTGCACACGGGTGTGTGCGTGTTTATGGAGAGAAGCCATGAAATGAGTTCTTCTGGTTTCTATTCTTGACCTGTCAACTCAGTGAGTCACTGAGTATCCCTTGGTCAGTCATAAACCCTCGGTACCCTAGTATATATTCCACTAACCCCTCCAGGAACTCAGATAAAAGCTACTGTACAGATATCTGAGTGTTCAGGGCTCTCAATTGTGCAGCCTCAAAATGCAGTATAATTATTTAAGTCCCAGACCACTTTGCGAAAGGATGCTTGCCCAGTTTGTCATCAAAGGAAGGAAGCGCTTAGAGGTCAGAGGTTGGACAAAACATGTTTAAACGAATGCAAACTCCATGTACTTTAGCTATCTAGGAATTGAGCTTGAAGAGAACAACCTAAAAAGTAAGAATCAGTATTCCCCCACCCAGCCTAAATAATGTTGACATACCATTGTGAGGGGACATTTGCAAATCTATTCCTTTATATGCTTTATATGAAAAGCCTGCTTGTTATCATTAATTTTTTATATATTAATAAAAAGGAGATAGGAAAGTTGTTTATTATGTAGCACAATAGTCCACCTCCACTAAGGCATACTTAGGAGGACAACAATGATGGTGTAGTGTCATTGTACGGCAGTGTGAAATTACACTAGCAACATATGAATACATTCTCACTGTAAAACAAGACATTTGTCTGTATCTAGAGCAAATCAGGAACATCTCCCAACTTGCCTCCTAAACAGTTTGGAGGGTATCTTTTTATTCCATTTCTATGCATTCCATATGTACAGAGAGAGATATACTCTTCCCTCTAGGGCATGCTCTCTCTCCAGCATAAATAGTATTACCCCTTAATCATTGTTGTACAACTCATGTTTTTCTGTTTAACACTGTAACCTGAAGAGTCATATTTCTTAGTCTTTTCCTTTATGTCTTCTGGGTTTTGCATCTTATTTTCAAAGCTCTTTCCCACTCTGATGGGTATTCCATTTGATTTTCAAGGTGAGAGTCTATATGTCTGTCATTGTTGAACAGGACCATGGAGGCCTTAAGAAAATGATTGCCTGCTGGCCCAGAGGTGAGTGGGAGTGCATGGTGAGTGACTGAGCTCTTACCACTTTGGACTCCCAAGTACCCACTTCTCACTGGGGCTCCCTTGGGCTTCAGTTCTCCTTGGCCCCTCCCACTTCCTGCCCAGAGTCCTCCTCACTGGTGGTTCTCACTCTCTCTTTTTTTTTTTTTTTGCTTCCCAGAGGACAACAGTGGTGTCCAGGTAAATGGAGGAGTTCTGGGGTGGTACTAAGAAGGTGTGTCTTTCTGGTATGTGAGGGGGAAGGGTCTGGGGTAGCATCTAGGTATGAGAGAAAAGGCAATTGGAATGGGAAGTTACCTTCAATTTTCCACTAATTCAGTGGAGTCAGCTTTGGAAAATTGATCAAGCACCAATATTTTCATTAATAATCAAAACTGATCAATGACCTAAATCTGCCTTATCTTCAAGACCAAAGGGAAAAAGAACAACAAAACCTGCCAAGAAGGCATGATTCATTTTTGAACATTCAATCACCAGTTACTAGTGCTTTACATATTAGCCAACTTCTTTTTCTTCTTTCTGCTTTCTTTTGACTTTTTTTCCCCCACTTACTGTTTTTTTAGCCCCCTCCTTAGCACCTTAAGATTGCCTGGGGAGAGATAAAGAGATGGGATTCCATTTAACCAATTTTTCTGGTTAGAGTGGAGTCACATCTTATGTGAAGGATTAGATTCTGAAAGGAGAACACGAGGTCAAAATCATGTGCAGTCCAAATTAGCCTTGAAATTTTCTTAAATGGGCCATAAAACCTGGGATACACCCAGTTGTTTGTTTATTTGTTTTTCTACTCCAGCATTGGAACAGATATCTTCAACTCAGTTTCTTCAACTGAGTACATTTGCATTTGGGCAAATGGACAGGTTAAGGAAATATATATGTTTAGATGCTAGACTTATACCCCTGTGTGGTAATTTGTGGGGCCCAATGCAAAATCAAAATGCAGGTCACCTTGTTTGAAGAGTATTAAGAATTTCAAGACAGCAACAGCAGAGCATTAAACCAAACACAGGCCCCTTCCAAGTGTGTGGTTTTGTGCAAATGCACAGGTTGCACGTGGATAAAGCCAGCCCTGGGTGAGAAGCTTGGAAACTGAGATCACCTCAGGGAAAGCAGCCTTACAGCTGCCATTGAGAAAAATAGGAGGCAATATCACTTGTGGTGTTTAAATTACTCCCTTGTGCTCTCCCATCCCTACTGCATCCCAGCTAAGTATGTATAGCTGAATTTGTATTACATTAAACCACACATGATGCAGATCCACTCTAAAAAGTAAATGGTTGAGAGATTGCAAATCCATATTAAAATTACATTTTGGGTTATTTGTGGATTTTTCAAGGATTCATTGTAATTTAAAACTCAGGTATAAGAAGATTATAAAGAAAATGAGTGTCTATATTTCTTCACCCAGAAAATATTTTGATCTTCCCTTAGTCATTTGCCAAGGCAATAGATCAAATTTGGTCTATTTTATAATTTATAGAGGGAAAACAAACTGCATTACTGTGAGTTCCCTAAGTGGTTCAAAAAGAGGTAAATTAGAAAAATCAGGTGTAACAATGACTCCTCTTCAACTACAAGGCTAATATTTTACTTGCTAAAGAGATTGCCTTTTCAGACTTTTTTTTTTAGAAGGTCATGAACATAACCTGAACTGGAGAGGGGCAGTGTTATTCTATGACTGACTGAGCTCTTATGAAGATTGTGATACAAGACTGGTTTTAAGGGAACTGCCCTATATTTTCCAGCACTCTATTTTTTTTTTCAAAGTGTTTTATCCACAAGGCACATTGAGAGCAGTTGGCCAAACACCAAAGTGTTTCCAGATAGCAAGCTATTTAACCTCAAAGTAGCAGAAGACTGTGTTTCCAGAATCTTTCTTTTCCCGTCTTGGGTCTCTGATGTTACTTACTCTCTCTCTTCTCAAATTCTTCCCCCTCTTCCCCTGCCATAGGCTTCCTTACCCCAGCACAACCTGAAACTTGACTCACCTACTTTGACCCAAAACATTGCTTCCTTGTGGCTTGGAGAGTTACATATTTGAGCTTTAAAAATAAGTGCTATGCTTAAGGCCAAGCAACTGGTCACCCAGGTACATCGCCAACCATGCTGACTCACATTCACCTGCTCCGAGGTATGCCATCACGTAAAACAATCCTTAACACGTTCCTACAAAGCTAACAAAGGAAGCAATGCTGCAATGTGTCATTGTCAGAGAGGTTCCAGGAGTTTGGGAGGATATTTTTGGTTATTATTTCTATTGTGGGATTTTTAGGGTGGTGATGGCAGTTGTGGTAGTGGCGGTTGTTATTTGGCAAGAGTTAAAACTAGAGGCTTCTGTCATCCTGCCTGCTGGTTTCAGCAAATCATATCAGGGCATGTTCATAGGAAAGACCCTAGGTGGCAACTGCTTTTGCTTTTTACTCTCTTGATCTGTATCAAGTTGTGTATTTTAGGAGAAGAGGGGGGAGTGGCATAAGAAAATACAAATGGCAATTAATAGAAATCACCAGCTAAGTTTGTTCATGCTAGTTTGCCAAATAGTTTTAAAAGCTAATTCCTAGTGTGTGCTTATTGTGTATACTGCTAAGTGCTTCCCACTTCCCATGTTTTATCTCACTTCATCATTTCACCCTCCATAACCCAATGGAATAGTTATTTCCATTTTACAGAGTAAATGAAATGCTCCAAAATAAGTGGGTAGTAAATGTCAAAGTGTTTGAACCCCAGACAAGTTCATGCTGTAATAACTAAATTATTCCATCTAGGATAACTTTCTACCCTCTGTTTTTCTCCAGAATGGTAGCAGCCAATTTGTCTAGACATAGTTTAAGCACTAAACAGAAATTCAGTCTATACACAATTCACTGACATTCCTGCTTGCAATTATCTCCCAAATAATGCCAATTTATACCTGGCAGAGGATGTATCATGTGTACAGTGGTTTTCATGTACACAGGCGGGGAAAGTGTGTTTTTGTATCCTTGACGCATGCCCACAACAAAAGCTGAATACATGGCCTGACCACACGGTGACCCTCCTGGGACTGGTTATTTACATTAACCAATGTTGAAATTTCTCCCGGAGATAGGTGCTGCCAAGAACCCTAGAGGAAGTAAGACGCTTTATCTTTTGCACGCACACGAAGTTTACATCTTCAGAGAGCCTGGGTGGGTGTGATCTCCCGGAGCTAATCGTCCTGAACAGGTGCAAATCTGGACCCGTGTTTATGTGGAGGTGTAGACATCAACGTAAGTGGCACGGCTGGTTGCTCACGTGCATGGGAAAGCCCACTTGCAACTTTATCGGTTCGGCTGTCGCTGCCTATGTGGACGGTGTGATGGGTGGACATCCAGTCTGGAGGGCGCTGTCTAAATGACCCTGTAGTGTACTAACTAACCCACGGCCCGAGAGTTTGCAGCACTGGCTGGATGGGAGAGTCCCGGAGCGCAGGGGGGCGTCCCAGCGCTCTGCTAACCAGTCCGCCCGCGGCTTCGCCCCGCCCTCCCTCCAGAGACGCCTCAGGCCGAGTCCCCTGAGCCGGGCGCACCCCGCAGCGCGACTGCCCGAGTTCCGTAAACACTTCTCTCTCCGCCCCATCAGTCCTGGGACCGTACCACTCGTAGACTGAGGTGGGGGGGCACAGTTCCCTCTCGCCTCAGAAACTCTCTCTGTTCCACGCTGTTCCCGGCCTCCGTGATCAGAACATGATGGAAATAAATCTCTTGACGATGAAATCTGTGAGAGTTCGGCTCTGGAAGCCCAAGGTGCCCTGGATTCCTTCCTCTCCGCCGCGCCGTCGCCCCCCCGTCCTGTTGGCGTTATGGTCGCGCCGTGTGCGCCCCTGAGGCCCTCCGGGCCCTTTAAATACCGCGTGGGGCGGGGAGGGCTGGGGGGTTGTTGAGCTGGTGAGTTTTGTGATGGTTGAGCCGTGCTAGGTGAGGGGACGAGCCGGAGCCCCCTCTCTGACCCGAGGTCACTCAGTCGCCTTTCTCCTCGCCTGCCTCGGTGCCGGATCCGGTGCGTACCTATCCCAGGTGAGGGGGTCGTTGGTTCCTAGGTGAGCGGCCAGCGCCGGCGGAGGGCGACGCCTCCCCCAGGGCACCCCGTGGCCTCCCCTGGCCACCCCGGAACCGCGTCCTCAGACGCGGGGTCAAGGGCGATGAAGCCCTGTTCCTTGTCCCCCCCTCCAGACCCCCTAGTGTGACCTCGAACCGCCGTCCCGCGTGGGTGCGGGACGCGGGCGCCGAGTGGCCGCGGAGGTGTCGGGGTGGCGGCGGGCTCAGGGTCGCTTCCTCGCAGTGTACACCGTGCTGGGCCCGGGCCAGCGGCGAGCGGCTGCCCACAATCAGGGCTCCGGGAGGAGGCGGCTCCTGGCCCGCGCCCCTGGCGGGGCTGGAGGGGGTGCTGAGCCGGGGGCGAGGGCCGGGCGGTGCCTGTAGCTTGTGTTTGGCGTTTGTTGCCGGGGTTTCCCGGGCACTCGTCTTTGCCTCGGCCGCCCCTTCCCCCACGGGTTTGTTTTGACAGGAAACGTGGTGTCGCTGCAGGGAAGGGGCGGCGGGCGGACGTGGGCGAGGGCAGTGCGGACTCCGCGTCGGTGGGTCCTCTCCAGGTTACCCTCGGTTACGAGGACGAGGCGGAGAAATTCTAGTCAGGCTTGGGCTCACACTGCGGCCCTCTCAGGGATGGCTGTTTTTCCCAAAGCAGCTACTCTGGTGACACCACTCTGGACTAACAGATGATTTTAGGGGAAGAGCACAGTTCTGTGCTTTCTTTTCATTAGTATTA
>PVKH010015961.1:0-15899 GCA_004027955.1 Chaetophractus vellerosus
TGCCTCGTACCTCATTTGTAAGGCTTCATTAGACAACTACGCCTTGTTCCTCTTGGAAATGACCCTCCTTGCCACGATACAGCACACGCATCCTTGCCTTGTTACTTTGTGGAGTTTTCCGTTTCCTTCTAGATGTAGAACTGTAGAAAGAGAGGAGGTCATGGGGACAGCTGTAGCAGCCACAAGAAGCTGGACCGATGACAAACGAAAAACAAGTCTGCACTTAGGAAAGAGACTTTGTTCGAAATGGTTATTGTCGGGAAAAGGGACTATTGTAATAGAGGGAGGCGGTTGTTGCAAGGGGAGAAGCCCTGAACAAAGGTCTGTAAGTGAGTTAGGCTCAAGGGGGTGGTCCTTTATAGGGAAGAGTAAGGAAGCAGGTGTGGGGATGTGGAGTGAAAGGGCGGCATGGTCAGGTAGAAGATCAGACAATTTCATGGTAAAGCAGCCTGTTTTCTGGGAGGTAGAAGGAGAGAAGATTAATCAGTTTGGTTAACAAGCAGTTTGTTCTGATTGATCATTTATGAGGCAAAGAATGAGGATTTGGAGGGTCTATGTCTGGCCTTGTCCTCGGTCAACAAGGGGCATCTGTGAGTCTTGTCTAAGTCATCTGGGGAAGGGGGTTCTTCACAGTGTGAGGGGCTTTCTTAAACTGTGCTATTTTCCAGAAACCTAGGCTGAGCAGCAGAGGACCCAGCGCCCAGCTTTGTCAGGGTATGATCTTTGTATTTTTGAGTCGGGTGGTAGACAGTGGGGGAGGTGGAGAGGCTCTCCCTTTCCCTGTGTGCAGCCTTGTTTTTTTGCAGTGTGCTGTGCGTTTGTTACTGTTTGTATCTTTCAATCTGATTCTATTTTGTTGTTGTTGTTGTTGTTGTTGTTTAGGAGGTACAGGGATTGAACCCAGGACCTCATATGTGGGAAGCAGGCACTCAACCACTGAGCTACATCTGCTCCCCAGTGAGAGTTGGTTTTGTTTTTTGTTTGTTTACTTGGGAAGCAGGCACTTTGCCTCTTGAACTACATCCGCTCCCCTGATTCTATTGTTTTTTAATAAATAGTAGAAAATTTTATCAGGTTCTGGCAATCAGTTGTTAGTATGAATTATTATTAATAGATCACACTTATTAATTACATGTTTTCAGCACTGATATAGAGGCTTTAAATATATTAACTAATTTAATCTTTCCTCAATTTGATTGAGAGCTACTATTATTTCTATTTTATAGATGGGGAAGCTAAGGCATAGAGAAATTGAACAGCTTGCTTAAGGGTCCCTAGCTAGCATGTGACACAGCTAGGATTTGAACCCAGGAAGTCTGTGTTTTTGTATATTGCAGTGCTGTAAGTTTGTATCCTGTTTTTCTGCAACTTCGTAAGCACTTATCTCTCCCCTCCTTTCCTCCCTTCTCTCCTTCCCTCCCATCCCACCTCTCTCCCTTCTACCCTCCTCCCCTTTTCCTTCCCTTCTCCCTTTCTCCATGAGGACTCCATCGGGGGACTGGCAACTAGGTGTCATTCAAAATAGATGACCTTTTTTTGAGGTTTAGAATGAGGCATATAATAAATCCATGTATGTGAATATAATCTGGTTCTTCAGGTGTTACATTATATATATATTATTTTGAAAAGCTTTAAATTACATAAATGTTACTTTGAAGACATAGAGGATTCCCATATACCCCAGCTTCTTTCTCTTCCCACACTTTTCCTCATTAACAACATCTTTTATTAGTGTGGTACATTTGGTACACTTTAAAGTTACTTTCTGAAGCAAATTGTTATACTTTTACAAGTATGAAATTGTTTGGATTGCAAATGTATTAAGCATAAAGTAATTTTTTCTTTATTTTTAGTTTATTGGCCTTAGGTGAGCATTGAGTTTTGGCAATGATGTCTTTTCCTCTCTATGCTCCTGTGATGGTTAAGTTCATGTGTCAACTTGATTAGATTATGGTGTCCACTTGTTGGTCAAGCAAGCACTGGCCTGATTGTTCTTGTGACGATATTTCATGGATTTAAATCATCAGTAAGTTGATTGCATCTACGACTGGTTACATCTACAATCAACTAAGGAGATTGTCTGCAACAATGAGAGAAGTCTCATCCAATGAGTTGAAGGCCTTAAAAGGTGAAGTAATTATTTTAGAAGTCAGAAGGAAGAATTTCCGTCTACGCTTCAGTCAGCTTCTCCTAGGGAAATCATTGAAAAACTTCATTGGAGCTCCCAGCTTGCAGCCTGTCCTGTGGAATCTGGACTTGCCCACCCTCACAGTGTCTTGAGCCAATTCCTGTAATAAGTCTCGTTAATAAATCCTGTTGCTTCTGTTTCCCTGGAGAGCCCTGACTTACATGGGGAATGACGTGGTCATGGTGAAGTAATTAGATGCATTAGGTTTGTGTGGCTCAGTATGGGAGTCACTAGATGTGGCTGTTGAATGCTTGAAATTTGGCTCATCTGGATTCAAATGTGCTATACATGTAAAATATAAAATGGATTTTAAAGACTTTGTATGAAACAGGAAATATAAAATATACCATTAATTTTATGTCAAATGCATATATACATTTTATATATATTGGAGTAAATAAAATTTATTATTGCATTCAGTTTCACCTGTTTATTTTTAATGTGGCTGCTGGACAATTAAAAATTACCTATGTTGCTCACATTATATTCTGTTGGCTTCTCAGCAGTGTATAAGACACTTCTCTAAGCCCCATGGTGTGGTCAGTTCCATTTAGGAGCTCATGAATAGACGGGCAGTTAGGAAGGTGTGGTAAATTTTGAGGGATTCAGAAGATGACCTTTAAGCCAGTGGCATTACCTTGTTTTTAGTTCCTTTTTGCCTTCTTTTGAGGTCTTTAAGTCTACTTTTTGAATGTGAGGAACTAAAAGGAATTAAGAGTCAAAAGCTAATTAAAAATTATTTTGGAGAGTTTTTTCTAGTGGTTTTGTTTCTTAGTCTAAAGAAACAAATCATGGTCTACTCATAGAGACCATTGCTCTGCGCCTTTCTGCCAAACGCTGGCTTAGACAACCAAATGGATGGCCGTGCCATTTACTAAGTACGGAACACAGGTACGCTTTAGGTCTATTGAGTTCAGGGTATCTGTGTGACATCCAGATGGGGATTCATATTAAGCAGTTGATTATCAGGAGGTGAGTGGAGTGAGAAGTGAGTCTAGCAAAAACCCCTGAAGATCAGAGAGGGTAAAGGAAAAGGAATATTAGAGTCATTGAGGAAAAGTGGTCAGAGGGAAGAGTTTCAACAGGATAGTGTGCTTTGAAGAGGCAGGCGGATGTTGACAGTGATCATAGAAAACTAATACTGAAGAATGTCCATTGTCTTTAACAAGTGGGAGGTTACTGGGGAGAGAGCAAATTCCCTGCAAGGTGTTAGGGCAGGAGGCAGAGGCAGAATACTGTACGCTGAAGAATTAATGGGAAATGAAGAATTGGAGGTGGACTGCAGGCTCCTCTGTCAGCGAAGGTGGTGGGTGGGAAGGCTTTTGGTAGCTAGAGGGGGGTATGTTTAGCATACAGCTTGGTTTGCGTGTCTTCCCCTGGCTGTACCTTCTTTAGAACCCTGTGGGTTCTCTCGCTTTGCGCTCTTGGATTCTAGTGCCGCATCCTGTACAAGGCAGGATCAACTCTGTAACCGTTGTTGATCATGTCTGTGATTTAGTTAGTAGCTGTTTTTCTACAAACATAGATTCCTTAACACCATCTTCTGCAAACAGGGATTAAATCGACATAAGGACTTGCATCTTATCAGAGTTTAACTGTACGGTGGCTGTTCAGCTTGGCTTAATGGAAGGAGAAAGGGTGTTGCAGTCAAAGAAAAGTGCAATCAAACCCACACCCTGGTACTTCTTAGGTTAGCTATGTGATCTTGAGCAAGTTAATTGCCACTTTTGGGCTCTTCTTCCTGAGCTGTGAAATGGAATAACATTTCACAGCTCAGGAACGTTAATAATAGGGGCTGTTGTAGGATTCAGTAAGAAAATGTGTAAAGTGTTTTGTATTCTACCTGCTACAAATGACTAAATGCTCCCTGGAATAACCCCTTTACTATGTATGCCATCACTGCAGTTTGGCATTTGATTTAAAGTTGTGTGAAATATGATGCTAGAACTTTAAATACAAGCAAGTGTACTTGGCTGAAATTGAGTGAAAAATCAGTCTTTGAATTAATGTTTCTTTTCTTGGCCCCCTTCCAATGCAGGTCCTGAGGGAGTCTAACAAATTAGCAGAAATGGAAGAACCACCCTTGCTTCCAGGAGAAAATATTAAAGACATGGGTCTGTAATGGTGCTTTTTGTTGACTTTTCCTCTCCTTTCTGACTGTGCCCACCGTGCAGCCCTGTGAGTGTTCAGGGAGGCTGGCTGCACAGAGCCACCTGCCGTGGCAGCCCTCCCTGCCTACAGCCTTCAGCCTTCCCAGCTTCCTCGCTCGCTCCCCAGGCCTGTGGGGAATAGGCACACTGAGTCAGAGTCCATCTCTCTCGGTTGCTTTACCTTCTTTGAAGTACACGGCTATTTTTTTTTTTTAACTGTTGCTGAATTCCATGCACAAAAATACATTAATTTGAATGACTGTATTCAGATATTGCATTGTCTACGTAAAAACATTGAATTGTCACTTTGTACAAGTAATTTTTTTTAAGGCACACTCTAATTTACCGCCTTTATTTTTTTTCTACTTTAATATTTGGATGAAAATATTGCCAAGCACGCAGTTTTATATATGTGCATTTCTCTGTCCAGCCTGCAGAGTGAAACATTTATATTATTATGGACTAGAAGCTGGAAGTAAGCATTTAAACTATTTTTTGTTCTCAGGCTTTTACTTTATTTTATCCTATAGCTTTTGAGAAATAAAGTAATAAATTGGAAGAATAAATAAATGGTTTCTTAGCCAAAGTAGACATCATCTTTTATTTTATTATAAATCATAATTTAAAAAAAGAATTTAAAGCTTAATTTTCCCTGGCTAGGTGTCATTTCCTTGTGAATAAATAAGCAAGCCAAAGGGGTGGAGCCACCTTCTAAATGACTTGTTATTATCTATAATAAATTTAATTTCTTAGCACTTGGGATGGTATTTATCTCTTCTTGACTTTGATGAAATTCCTCCCCATCTCTCTCTCTCTTTTTTTTTTTATTACCCCACTCAGCTTCCAATCCTGCTCAACTGCTTACTGAATTTGATTGTATATTATACAACAGTAGTTATCATTACTGAGTGCTTGCTGTCTCATTTAATCATCCTCACGGGAATCTTCTAGGGAGGATGTTAAACTCATTTTGTAGATGAGAAACTAAGGCACAGACTCATTAGCTACCTGTGAAGTTAGAGTAGCACTGTAATCATTTGTTTTCCTCCTCCGAACCTAAGGCCCCTGCTATTTCCATTATGGTAAGTTGCCTTATAAAGGACTCTGAAGTTAGCACTCAGGCTCTTTGGGCTCCTTGTCCTTTCAATATCAGCACTCCCTAAGACTTCATCCATGACCCTTCTTCCTCCTGTAGACTTTGTTTGATTGGCCATTTCTAAATTAGTCGCTTCTCCTACCACATAAATGCTGATAAGTCCAAAAGTTGTGTTTTCACGCCCTGCCACACATAAACATATGCCTCTAAGACACACGCCTTTGAGCATCCCACAGGAACCTTATATCCAGCATTTCTAAAACTGTAAGTTCCCCTCTATTCCAAATCTGCTCCTTTCCTCCATTCTGTATCTCAGTTAATAGCAGTACCAGTTTTCCAGTCACTGAAGCCAGAAACCTGGGAATCATTGTAGACTGCTCTTCTTTTCCTGAACTCTCATATCCAATTAGTTATCAGATCTGGAGGAGGCAGTCTCTAAGAATTTCTTATACTTGTTTTCTCCTCTCCATTTTCCTGAGCCTTTGGCATAATATTTACATATAATGAATTTAAGGTATTTACGAGAAACCTCAAGTAGAGCTATCTCATAAGTAGAATTGAGAGCTTATAAGAAAGATCTGGGCTGGAGGTCCATATTTGAGAATCATCAGAACATAAATATTAGTTGAAAATGGGAGGATAAAAATAACTTAGAAAGTGTATGAAGTGAAAAGAGTACTGAGGGCATAGCTTTGGTGAGCACTAACATTTACCATTTTATGGGAGAACCAGGGAGGGCAACTGAGAAGGAATGGAGAGAGTGTGGTAAGGTAAGTTAGGAGAGAGCCAGACTAGATCCTTCCTTTTGCTCAAACCCATGCTTTATTTCCCCACATTTGTACCTTGGAGTAGGCTTTCCTTCTGCACTGAGTGCTGCCTCACCGTCTCCACCCGTGTGCGTGCGGGGTAACTGCCCTTGGGTGCAGCTCCCAGGCCACGCCTCCTTGAACTCGCCTCTGGTCCTGTAGGCAGGTGGCCTTTCCCATCTCTGCATTGCTTAGAGGAGGTTTCTGTGCCTCCTTTTCTGCACAGGTCACATGTGCTCATATATTACATTTTTTTGTATTTATTTCTGTCTTCCTCCTAGATCATCTTTGTGTACCTCACAGAATCCACTATGGCTTCTTCCTTAATAAACTTATTGAAAATTTGACAGAAAGAGTGATTATAAGATCTTTTGGTACTGCTAGGCAGTATTACAGTAAAATTTAGAGTAATGTCTAATATATTAAATAAAATGTCCTGATTCAAAATCATCTATATAGACTTGATTATTGTGCAAACAATTAAATTTAATAGGGAATATGTAAAGTATAAGGCTCCGTAACCTTGCGCATACCTTTGTGAAAAAGACCTTGGATTTTAGTGGGTGTAATGTAAGTCTGCAGTTTAGAAGCTTCTTCAGAAGCTAAGGTGGGAGGAACATCAACTGAGTGCTGTAGGGAAGTAAGGGTCTTAGAGTATGGTGCCCGTGCCGCCTTCGGAGGAGAGGCAGCCCCGATTAGCCCCCCTGGAGGCAGTCGTGCCTTAGCGCTTAGCTTTGAGATAGCAGAGGCAGCACGATGGGATGCAGAGACCTGAGTTTGTAGTCAGGGGAGCTGGACTCAAGTCTTGGTCATAGCAGTTACTTCTCCGAGGTGCCAGGCATCCATGTTCCTTCTCTCAGTCCTAGTAGCCTCACCTGAAATTCTCTGGGCAATTGTAGCGCCTGCCTTTAAGGGTGGCTAGGAAGGCTAAAGGAGACGCTCAGCTGGAAGGCGTGTCCTTCCTCTGCTAAAGTTCCCGGGCTCCCCGCCTTGATACAGACGAGCATTGCCTCCTCCTCAGGAGGGGAGAGCGAGGACGGGGCAAGGCAGGGTCTCGTGATGGCGACAGCAGCACTAGGTGAGCACGGAGGGTTGACCGGTGCTTTAAACTGTGGAAGTGCTTTCCTGCCTACTGTCTGGTGAGCTTCAGAGGAAGGGGCAAGGTGTAGTAAAAAAAAGTAAAAGGGACATACTATCGAATAATAAGACTGATTTTCTTAAGTGAATAAGAAAACTGTCTCTGGAAGGAATCCAGAAATGTTTTTAGTAAATCGAATAAAACTTCCCTAGTTGAGGTTAGAAAATGTGAGCAAGGCAAGTTTGTGTATCTTTATCTAATGATAGGTTTATTTGATTTTAAAGCTTCCCTCTAGTGAACCATCCATCAGAAACAGTCACTTAAAATTAGGCAACTCATACTTGAACATTCCCGAGGGAACTATTTTGAAAGTTAGAAATGTTTGTTAAAGATCAGTCTCATTGCAAATTCCATACAAAGCAGTCAGTCCTTCGAAGTGATGAATAGGAGGCAAAGTCAGGAAGTTCCAATACCTTATTAAACATATTTTTCATGGCCCTAAGTTTTCCCGGAAGCCCCTTAAAAATTCTTAGAAATTTGCCTTGCCAAAGAAGTGCACCTTACTTCCTTGGAATAATGAAGATATTCCTTTATCTGCTGTTGCTGCAATAATGACCTTACCAGAATTTATGAATATTTAAAGATATTAAAAGTTTGTTTTGGGCTTTATGAGCTCTGCCATGTTAAATGCTATTTTGAGCTAGTGATAGCTGAATTACCTTGTTTAATCAGTCAGTGCCTGCTCTGAAAAGCATAATCCTGTTTAGGTTCATTTATCATGTAATAAAATAATGCTTGTGATTATTCCTCTACGAAGTCGGACATCATTTGTGTAGGAAGGAATATGTTGCCCTCTTACTATAGTATTCTTTCTCTGAGAAAACACATTTCATATACATTTCATTTCCCTACAGTGCTTTTCTCAGAAATGTAATCTACTGTTTGACTAGGAGTTTCTGGTATTAGGTATTTTGGGTATTGTCTTTTTATTTATTTTATTTCTTTATTTTTTTAAGATTTTTATTTATTTTGTTACATATCTCCCCTCCCCCCCGCTGCGGCGACACGCCGAGACTGGTCACTGCGCAGGTGTGGCTTTTCCCCGCTTGTGGGCGGCTTCTGCTTCCATTCTCGGCCGGCTTTCAGTTCGCGGGTGGCTGGCTGCACTCCATTCGCGGGCGACCTGCCCTACCCGTGGCGGCTTTTGCCCTGTCCGTGGCAGCTTTTTGCCATGCCCACGGCGGCTCTGGCCCGCCCATGGCGGCTTGCCATTCTCAAGGCGGTCTGCCCGCTAGGAGAGGTCCCCGGGAACGGAACCTGGGGCCTCCCATGTGGTATGCTGGTGCCCTATCCACTGGGCTATTGAGCCAGCCCCGGGTATTGTCTTTTTAGAGGAATGTTGACAAACCTAGACTGTTCCAGAGGAAGATGAGCAGATTGGTGAGCTGGCCTAGAAGCCGATAGGATGAATATGGCTCTGCCTTGAGACCTTTTCCTGCTGTCACCACGCTCACCAGCTCCTTTCCTGACCATTCTCACGCCACACCTGTTTCATCCCAGGAATAGTGGCCATCTCTGTTTCCTTCTGTTCTGCCCATTTTTTCCTGCATTCCTTCCCCATATTTCCTCATGATTGAAAGCTTGGATTAGACTTCTGAAAGTGTCCTTAAATCACCGGTTCTGTTATTAGGCTATCCCATGTTAGACTAGCTATCAGAATTCTCTTCAGATTTTATTTGTGAAAAGATGAGAATACAGTTTTTAATAATGCACAATGTGCCGTAAAGAT
The DNA here is from genome assembly GCA_004027955.1 of Chaetophractus vellerosus. Taxonomy (NCBI): domain Eukaryota; kingdom Metazoa; phylum Chordata; class Mammalia; order Cingulata; family Chlamyphoridae; genus Chaetophractus; species Chaetophractus vellerosus. The sequence continues at coordinate 9,108 of PVKH010015961.1, forward strand.
GTGGACTCTTTCTTTTCAGCCAAGGATGTAACTTATATCTGCCCATTCACCGGTGCTGTACGAGGAACTCTGACTGTGACAAATTACAGGCTGTATTTCAAAAGCATGGAACGGGTAAGACTTGTAGAGTTTGTATGTACATGTGTGTCTTATTTGCAGCCAGTTTTGTTCATTTTTGATCATTTCTAATTAAAGGATTTTTTTTTAAAGATTTATTTTTATTTATTACATATCCCCTCCCCCCTTTCTGGTTGTTCTTGCTGTCTTCATTCTTGCATTCTTTCTTGCCTGCTTGTCCTCCCCCTAGTGTAGCAACCCGCCGAGTCAGCTCACTACGCGGTGCGCGCTTGCCCTGCCCGCGGGGGCTTGCCCTGCCCCTGGTGGCTTTTGCCCTGCCCGTGGCGGCTTGCCTTCTCAAGGCGGTCTGCCCGCTCGAGGAGGCCCCGGGAACCGAACCTGGGGCCTCCCATGTGGTAAACCAGCTTCCTACCAACTGGGCTACAGCCGGCCCCTAAAGGATTTCTGATTAAGATTTTTCTCAACTATAATTATGTAGTATCAGTTTCTCAATTTTAGTTAAGTGATTTTTTTCCCCCTTTCTTTAGGACCCTCCATTTGTTTTAGATGCTTCTCTCGGTGTCATAAGTAGAGTAGAAAAAATTGGTGGTGCTTCCAGTCGAGGTGAAAATTCTTATGGACTAGAAACTGTGTGCAAGGTAAATTTTATGATATATATGTGATTTTATTTGATTTGAAAAAGCTTTCTTTTAAATAGAGACTGTATTTGCAAACTGGTTTCAAAAATATCAAATCAATACCATACTAAAAGCATCATGCCTAGTAGAAAACAAATAACATTTAGGAGTAATATAGATCTCCTAAATGTTGTCTGCCATGAATTCATGTTGACTTCTTTTGGGCCCAGTTCAGTCTATTTTGAAATTTTCTCATATATCTCCCTACCAGTTGTCAGTCTAGCTAAGGGTTTGTCGATTTTGTTGATGTTCTCCAGGAACCAACTGTTTTGTTGATTCTCTCTGTTGTTTTTTGTTCTCAACTTCATTTATTTCTGCTCTGATCTTTACAGTTTCTTTCTTTTGACTTGGTTTGGTATTGGTTTGCTGTTCTTTTTCTAATTCCTTCAGTTGTGTAATTAGATGTTCAATTTTAGCTTTTCTTCTTTTTTAATGTAAGCATTAAGGGCTATAAATTTCCTTCTCAGCACTGTATTTGTGATGTCCCATAGGTTTTGATATGTTGTGTTCTCATTTTCATTTGTCTTAAGATATTTACCGAATTCTCTTGCAATTTCTTCTTTGACCCGGTGATTATTTAAGAGTATGTTGTTTAATTTTCATAAATTTCTGAATTTTCCATTTTTCTATCCATTATTGATTATGATCAGAGAAAGTGTTCTGTATAATTCCAGTCTTAAATTTATTGAGTCTTGGCTTGTGACCCAAAATATGGCCTACCCTGGAGAAGGATCCGAGAGCTCTTGAAATGAATGTATATCCTGCCGTTTTAGGGTATAATGCTCTATAAATGTCTGCTAGGGCTAGTTCATTTCTCGTATGATTCAAGCTTTCTGTTTATTTATCCTCTGTCCAGATGTTCTGTCCAGTACTGGGAGTGTTATTACTATAAAGGCATTACTTCAGCCATTTTGTCCTGTGGTTTGCCTTTGTCATATCTTACTATTGTTTGTCTTTTTACCATTTAATTTACCCTTTAACAATCCTGATTTCTATACAGTTTTCCAAGTCTCTCGCCCTTGTTTTTTACTTTCTGGCTGCAGCACTCCCTTTAGTATCTCCTGTAAATCTGGTCTTTTGGTAACATACTCTCAGTTGTTTTTTTTTGTTTGTTTGTTTGTTTGTTTTTTTTTTTGTCTGTGAAGTCTTAAACTCACCCTCATTTAAAAAAAAATATTTTTCTTCGTTTTTAAAGAAGCTTTAGATTACATACATGTACTTGAAAAATATAGAGGATTCCCATATACCCCACATCCTCTCTCCTCTTACATTTTCCCACATTATCAACATCTTTCATTACTGTGGTACTTTTGTTAAAATTGATGAACACATATTGAAGCATTGTACTAGCCAAGGACTATAGTTTACATTATCTTTTACACTTTGCCCCTAACAATTTCTATAGATTTTGACAAAATATATAATGGCCTGTATCAGTCATTGCAATATCATGCAGGACAATTCCAGTGTCCCCAAAATGCCCCCATGTTGCATCTATTCTTCTCTCTCCCTCCCCTCAGAACCTCTGGTGGCTACTGTCTTTATATCAATGATACAAGTTCTTCCATTGCTAGAATAGTCACAAGTCTACTTTAATCCATAGTTGCTCTCCACCAATCTGTTTGTTAATTCCTGAATCCTGAGGATTTTGGGATGATGATGCCCACCGTGTCTGATTGAGAGAGGGCTTAGATTCCATGAGGCAGATGGACGGAACTGCATTGCTTGCAGTTGGAGACACTCTCCACTTCCTGGGATGGGCATTATCCACCATCATCCTTTTTTCAGTTGTCCTTGGTGAGTCCACTGGATAAAGGTGTTGCAATTCTGCTGAGATTCAGAGATTCAGGGCTTAACTGGTCACCTGTCACCCTTTTTTTTTTTTTTTTTTTTTTTTGAGGTATCGGGGCAATGGATTGAACCTGGGACCTTGTATATGGGAAGCTGGCTTCCCATATACATATTTGAGTCACAGCAGCTCCCCTGAGTTGGTTTTTCTATTTGTTTTGCTTGTTGTTTGTTTTTTAGGAGGTACCGAGAACCGAACCCAGGATCTCCCATGTGGGAAGTAGGTGCTCAGCCACTGAGCCACATCTCTTCCCCACACTCATTTTTTGAAGGACAGTTTTGCTGGATACTGAATTCTTGGATGGCAGTTTTCTTTTTTCAGTACCTTAAAAAGGATCATACCACCTTCTTCTCGTCTCCATGGTTTCTGATGAGAGGTTGGCAATTAATCTTACTGAAGTTCCCTTGTATGTGATGACTTGCTTTTCTCTTGCTGCTTTCAGAATCCTCTCTTTATCTCTGACATTTGTCATTTGGAATAGTAGGTGTCTTGGAATAGGTCTATTGGATTTATTCTGTTGGGGTGCATTGTCCTTCTTGGATATTGATATTTATGTCTTTCATAAGGGTTGGGAAGTTTTTGGTCATTATTTCCTCAAATATTCTTTATTCCCCTTTTATATTCTCTTCTTCTGGGATACCAATAACACATGTGTTTGTGTGTTTCATGTTGTCATTCAATTCCCTGAGACCGTATTCTATTTTTTTCCCATTCTTTTCTCTTTCTGTTTCCCATCTTTTTGAGTTTGGATGTTCTGTTCTCGAAATCACACATTCTGTCTTCGAGCAATTCACGTCTGCTCTTATGTGCATCTAATATATTTTTAATCTCATCTATCAAATCTTTCATTCCCACAAGCCCAGTTACTTTTCTTTGCAGGCTTTCAGATTGTTGTTTATATAAGCTTACCTAATATTTTCTTAATATTCTTTATCTATTTAGTCATATCTTCCTTCACTCCTTTGAGTTGATTTAGGAGATTTGTGTGATTATCTTTGATTCATTGTCTTAAATCTTGTATCTCTTCAGGATATTTGGTTTGTTGTTTGACTGGACCATCTCTTTCTGTTTCCTAGTATAGCTTGTAAATATTTGTGCTGATGTCTAGGCATCTGAATATATTGGTGAATTTACTGTGATGGTAAATTTCTCTTGCCTAGTTGTGCGCTTTTTTTTTTCTTTCCCATAGCTCTTCTTTGATCTTTGGTTCAACTTATTCTAAGTTTTTAAAAATTTCCCAGCTTAAGTAATCAAAATCAGCCAGGTACTTCCTAATGGGGTGCAGATTTTCTCCCAGGGGTTTAAGAGAGACCTAAAAGCAGTTTTTCCCTTCCAATTTCCTGACTGGCCAGCAGTAGGTGCTCTTCAGAAAACCTTTCCATGGAGGTGTTTCCTTTAACCTCAGCTTTCCAATGTTTCTGGTGTGGCCAGAGCTGAGATTGAAAGAAGGCTCTGCTGGCTGAATTCACTGAAGCTTTTCTACACTTCCTCCCGCTTCCCTTGCAACAGCTGGTAGGTAGAAAGATGTCTGTTCCCCTCCCGGTGGGCTGCAGTGAGCCAGGGGCTTTATCCAGGCTTCATGTCTTGAGGGTGGGGGATAGGAGCCCTTCCTGGCCGCCGTGGGGGTTTTGGTAACTCATGTTTGTTGTTTCGGTTCTTCGTCTCTCTGTCCCTTGCCCTCCTGGGTGTTGCGCAGCACTGTCCTGGTCTGCTGACCTCCAGAGCTGGTCCCTTGGACAGCTTTTGGTCCTTTCTCCATTATTGTTGTGAGAGAGTTGAACCCTGCCTGCCTACGCTGATGCCATCTTCCTGGTGGTCGTATTTTAAACTTGTTTTGATACAAGTTCCATCGCCAAGAATATAGCCTTAAGTTAGAACATAGTACTACATAAAACAGACTTGCCATGAGCAGTGGGGCAGCCCTTTGTTCAGTTTTATAGCATGGGGTATAATAAAGCTATTTGGAATTCTGCCTAGGTTAAAACATTTAAATAAAATGAGTATTCTTGGAATTATTTTCGAGCCCACATTTTTTCTCAATGCCATTATGATGCCATTACACCTAAATATGGATATTTGCATTCAGCCTGATCATAGAAAATTGCTAGCATACCAGTAATGGAAGGGAGCCTTGGGGTTTAGACCTGACCTTAAAATCTGGATGGTACTAGCTAAACTGTTCAGAATTCACCCGCCAGTAGATGGTTGAAGAACGTGGACACGGCGTAGAAGGAGACCTTTAGGCAAGGATTGGCTCTATTGGTTTTGCAGCAGGAGACTGATAGCTCAGAGTTCCAATGGAAATGAGTCTGGGGAAGGGAAAATAGGCAGGAAAATAATCACCAGGCATAATGGGAAGGAAGACACATGTGAAATACAATGACCACATGTGCAATTTAGCATTTCTCCTTTTCATCATGTTCAGATATATAGTTCAGTGCTTTCAATTGTGTTCACAACATTGTGCTGCCATCACTGCTATCCGTTATCAAACCATTTCCATCATTCCAAATAGGAACCCTGTACGTTTTAGGTACCGATTTTTAATAGGGAAATTCATGACAGAAAATGGGCTTTCACAGGGAAAAGACAGATGTCAGCCATACACTAGTGCATGTAAGGCTGCTAACCTCTAGTGCCCACATCCAGGGCTGCCTCCTTCCCTGGCCTGTCTTGAGTCCTTAAGCAGAGATAAATTTTCTGCCATTTGAATTCTGTGTTATATTAGAGTGCTTTGTGTTTCTTTATATTTCCCCAAATAAATCATTGTAAGTTCCGTGCTATCAGCATTTGTTGTCTGATTTATCTTTGTATCCCTTAGATTTTAACCTTTTACATGATAATTCTAAGTAGCATTGTTTATTCGTTAAATAAAAAGTGAACAATTATTGACTTGGATGCTAAATATTTTCTAGGATATCCGGAATTTACGTTTTGCTCATAAACCTGAGGGGCGAACAAGAAGATCCATATTTGAGAATCTAATGAAATATGCATTCCCTGTCTCTAATAACCTGGTAAAAATGATTCTTATTTTTGGAAAATATATAATTGTTGGTGTAGTGTAAAGAAACTTGTCTAGACTATCTAGGATCTTTACATTTATGCCTTTGCTTTGCTATTTAAGCAGATGTATAATTTAGGTTTAATCCAATCTCTTGGATCAATTTCTTCAGGTATAAAATGAAGCTAGATTAGCTGATATTTTAGTTCATTTCAGCATTAACGTTCTCTAATTCTATTATTTTTCCATGCAAGCTGTTTCTGTGATGAAAGCTATATGTAGTCTTCATTAGAATTTTAAATTTCCTTCGTAATTGGGAGCTGGACGTTAAGACTAGCAATTTTGTGAATGAAGGAAGGGCAAGCTCTGAGTTCCTGTTGTGTGCCACCAAGTGTTAAGCTCCCTCATTTATGTTAGATCATTCAACTTTCACAGTCCCCCTATGGGGGTAGGCCTTATATTTCTCCATTTTAGAGGTAAAAGTAGGAGAGAGTAAGCAGTTAACTCAAGGGCATGGCTAGTAGGGGATAGAATTTAAAATCAACACTGGTCTTCTGATTCCAGGTTCATTCTTTCTTTTATTATAGTTGTTTCTGCCATTGTCTATAAAAATGATAATTAAATTAAATGGTTTTTTTTTTGGTACCCAAATCACTAATTGCATACTAAAAAAATAAAATCTTACATGATTCAGAAAATGTAACATAAACATCCAACTTTGAAGCTGTTTGCTGATATCTGTGATGTCAAAATGGCTAATTATATCAAAAGTTGTCTTTGTTATATAATGTCTTTCATTATTTAGAAGTAAACTTACAGCAGCTACCAAGATATCTGTAGGGAATATTGATAAACCTTGATGGTGGGTTTCTGTACTTTTACATTTGTTTGAAAAATACAGAAAAATAATAAATTCTCAAAATTATAAGACAAAAACTAAAACAACAATATAAAAAAGGACATCAGTACAAAATACTTTTGCAAATAAGTAAATGAAAACTTTGGGTATGATAGGGTATTTTTCTGATTTATTACCTCCTTAAATCTCTTTTTCAGCTATGAACTCTTTTTGCTTTTTTTGTAGCCCCTCTTTGCTTTTGAATACAAAGAAGTATTCCCTGAAAATGGGTGGAAGCTATATGATCCTCTTTTAGAGTATAGAAGGCAGGTATGTACTTCTTTAC
>PVKH010015962.1:0-15898 GCA_004027955.1 Chaetophractus vellerosus
ATCTTTAAAAAAAAAGTTGAATTAATTTCTCAATCATCTTCACTTTTGAATTGGTGAATTCACAGTAAAAAAGATCTGTTTTAAAGCAATTTGCTGAAAATCAGTAGAGATATTTCCTGAATGTTAGGAATTAGCAATGGGATTTTTTCTTTTTAAATAAAAAAGGGTGGGGAATTTAAAAGGCTACAGTGAGAGATGATAAAAATAACTGCTTTATTATCAAAATAGTTCATGATAACAAATCCCAAATGATTAATTGATAGAAAGTAGTAAATATGAAACCTAGCAAGAAAAACAGAAAGCTATAGCCTCCCCCAGCCCTTCCTCAAATCAGTCATGCCCCAGACACAGGGATCTAGCCTCAGGAAACTACATTAGAAATAATATTATATAGAAACAATATTATTTGTAAAACAAAAAATTGGGAGTGAATTACTTAAGTCAATAATGAGGAATTAGCATATGAATACTATAGGAACTTAAAAGTTTATTACATAGCAATCAGAAATTATAAAAATGAAATTTGGAAAAATGGATATGCTGTAATGTTAAGTAAAGAGAACGACATAAAAATACTTTATTCATGTTTTTATGACTGTGTGAAATTGTAAATATGCATATGGCAAAAAACCCAATAGCCAATATAGAACAGTTAAAAGCAAATCAAATTTTATACACAAAAAGTGAAAATAGTAAATTTATATGAAAAACTATATAAATTCAGCGAAAAATTAAAAAATCTGTCCCAATGCTAATGCAAGTCTGAATTACTTCATGAAAAGTAGGACAACTCTGAGTTTCCTTTTACAGTTAAACTCATCATAAGCTTAGAGTATGTTTACAAGAGTAACAAAACAGGCACACATAGAAGAAATGCTTTAAGGTTTTTGGACCAGAATTGATATATTCCTCATTTCTAAAATGAAGAATTAATTACTTGGAGAAATAAGTCTGTGAATATCAACTTCCTTACATTACATTGCATAAATCACGTAACCCCATTTTTTCTTGGTCACAGCATCAGCAAAAAAGAAAAACTGTATTGTAGAACTAGTTATTTAACTCATGAGGATGCTAGAAGGTTTTTGCAGAGTCAAAAGAAGTGATAGCTGTAAGAATTATTTTCACAATTTCTGTCACCTAATTAAAAATAAGAATGTAGGAAAAGTATCTTTTCTGGGTAGGTCAACTTTAGTAGGCTTACCTAGGGATAAATTATGATGGTGTTTCTTAAACACAGAGCTGTAAATGTGAGTTTAAACTGCTATGTACCAACAATGATTGTTTTTGCTTCCCAAATGAACAAGCAGCAAAGTTAATTTATGTTATAAATATGTTCAACTTTCCATATTTTTATATGAACTCAAGTGATCTGTAAAAATTAACTTTTTAAAAAATTTTTATTTATTTATCTTTTATTTATTATACATCTCCCCTTTTTGCTTGTTCTTGCTCTTTCATTTTTCTCTGCATTCCTCTGTGTCTGCTTGTCTCCCCCTGCTGGGGCGACCTGCTAAGTCAGCTCACCTGCACAGCGGCCCGCCTGCTTGTGGGGGCTCGCCCTTGCTTTTGGGGGCTTGCCTTTGCCCACAGGGGCTTGCCTTTTCCAGCTGGGGCTTGCCTTTTTGCCCGCGGGGGCTCGCCTTTGCCCACGGCGGCATGCCCCACCCACGTTGGCTTGCCTTCTCAAAGCAGTCTGCCCGTTCGAGGAGGCCCAGGGACCGAACCCGGGGCCTCCCATGTGGTAAACTGGCGCCCTACCAACTGGGCTATACAGCTGGCCCCCAAATTAACTTTTAAAATACAAGGTTATAAAATCTGTGTATTGAATAGTTTACAAAACAAGAACCACATATTTCAACTTTTATGAAATGCAGGACAGTACTTTTGAGACTATGGCTTCATTTATCAACTAGTTTAAGAAAAACCATATCATGTACAGAAAACTATGCAATATTGATAGTGTAGTAACTCTATTCACATTTACATTCAATGAGGTTAAGTCTTATTATTATGCTATACCACAGTGTAAGATAAGGGCAATTTATGGACTTTTAAAAGGTAATTTTAACAATACTCAATTTTTGCCTTATGCCCTGACTTGAGAATCTAAACTCTAGATAAGACTGCACTGTACTAACTGCCCATCTATAAGCTATTTAACATATATTTCCAGTCTTTTTTTAAGTTTACTATGTTTATTTCTGGACATTAAAAATTTTTAGTTCTTTATTTTCCAAGTAAAACTATCAGAGAAATCTGTTTACTTGCAAAAAGCTTGAGGTCTGAGGATTCCACTTTTCTTCTGGTCTTCCATGCCATGTATTCAAAATGCTTAAACAAACCTGAGGAAGAAGAAAAAACTTAAGCTGAATTGAAATAAGTTAAAAACAAAAACAAACAAAAAACCTCACAAAACTAGAAGTAAAAATGAGTGCTAATATGCCAAAGTACCTCAAATGTATGTCACCAAACAAAACCCTAAGATTTGATGTATTAACACAAACTGGTAATATTCAGATGTGATCCAAATCTGTGTAGCATTACAATTTGTTTACTATGGAAAATGAAAGAGCACCTATTACATGTTAAACACATATAATATTTTTCTGAAAAATAACTCTTCTAAACAATAAAAAATTTAGTGGCAATAATAGTAACGTTTTACATATTTACATGTAAATCTTCTAAAATTTTGTAAATTTTGACAATATGATATGGCTTAATAGAAGACAGCTTGACTTTCATTTCTGCTTCTATATTCGATTTGTTGCAATATACTGTTGTCATTAAAGTATGTGGATAAAATCTGGCCTCCACAAACTGAAATTGGAAAGGGGACAACCTAACAAGACACCCATAAAAGGTCTAGATAATCCTCAGGGTTCCCTGGACCACGCTTTGAGATAATTATATACTTGTTTACTCAGATAGGAAGATAGTGGTAAAGTTATAATTTCATATAATGAGCAACAGATTTGGAAAATAAGCAGTTCTTTGAAAGAGCAGACAGGTCCATCTCATTATTCTTTCAATGCTCTGTGGGAGCAATAATGCAAAGTACATTAATTCATTTAGCAAGTAAAGTCATTAATAATTTAAAGACTTGTATCTGTACACAGAGGAAAAAGAACACAGAGGAAGAGACAGCTCATTAGACATGGCAGAGACCCTGGGAAGAGAGATGAGCCTGATAGTCTACAGCTGACCTTGTGAGGAGACCAGCGCAGCTGGGCCCAGAAAGAAACGAGCTCTAGTAAAGAGACAAGCCTTATGCAGCCTACAGCTGAGATTGGAAGAAGCTGGGACCATGGAGGAAGAGGAAGAGGAAGGCTGAAACCTCACAGAAACCAGCAGCCACCTTGCTCCAACATGTGGCAACAGACTCTGGTGAGGGAAGTAACTTACTCTTTCTGGTCTTGTGACTTAAGCTTCTACCCCAAATAAATACCCTTCACAAAAGCCAACAGATTTCTGGTACTTTGCATTCGCATCCCTCTGGCTGACTAATAGTAATAATAATAATAAAAATTATGTATTATTCTAAGCAATGTCATATATACCATCCCATTTGACCTTCACAGTATCACCAGGACTACCAATGGGCAATTAAGTTATTCTTATCCCTATTTACAGACTGAAGGTTATATGTGGATAAAATTCAGTATACTGAACTCAGGATATTGGGCTCCAAAGGCCGCACTTTCTTCTTTTATCATTAAATTTTAAAGAACTAATTTCTTAAATAAATTTTTAATATTTTACACTTAAAACTCTATACAGGTTCTAGTCTCTCTTGTAAGTAAAGTCAACAGTGATATTTTCTTTTCTCTGCTCAGCTACAGAATTTTCTTTGCTCAACCCCAAAGGAAAGAAGATCTGCCTCTGGCTAAATTTCCTGCAATAAACCTAGAAAACTATGATTTGAGCTAATGATGGGAACAAAATGATAACTTGCAAGCACAGATCTAAGGCAGGCTGTAATTTTTGAAATTAAGAAGGCAACACCAAGGGAAAACTTAGGGCATCTTTAATAAACAAGAACTCCAAGCACCTGCTATTCTTACATCATCAAAAAAGTGTCTGCTTATGAAGTCTATATATTTTTTCTTATCTTCCAGTGTTTTTTAAACATTGAATACTCTTAGCACAGAATTTATTGTTGAAATCCCATAACTGTCCAAAATTACTTGGAAAAGTGATGATTTTTCTTTTAAATCTAATTTTGAAAGGTTTACTGCAATGAGATGATTTTTTATTACACCTTTGTTCAATTTTTTTTAATGGGGGGTATGTGGGAATGCAAGGTTCTATTTATAATACAAGAAAATGTGAAAACATTTTTAACATAATCTTAAACCTTAAAAATAAGTTGACAATTACATATATCACAGAAAACAAGCAGTTATAATGGCAAGAAAAGTTATGATATACAAAAAAGGAACACAGAGCTGACAGTACTATGCTTTTGCCATTCATTTACCTTCAGATACTTGTGAAGAAGTAAATGGAATTGGACATGCAGAAAGTTAAAAAAGTTGGGAGAGAAACACCTAGCTCTACTGTATTCTGAGTGAGGATAGCTCTCCATCAACCACTGAATGTGCTCAGTAAGTTAGTACCTCAGTAGCTTCTTAAAACTAAGGGTTTCTTAACACTTTAGAATTTCTGCCCCTTTCAGCTTTCTTCTCTCTTCTTTTTCAGTCTAATCTGTGCACACAGGGAAGAGAAAATAACTAAAACAAAATTTCTGTTCAAATTACAAAGAGCCTTGGGATACATTGGCACTAGAAATAAAAGACTGCAGTTACATTACCTTGCCATCGTTATAAAGGTTTGGATTGAATCGTACGCTATGACCACCAGTTGTTTCTAGATTCACAAGAGGAGGTGAACCGGGATAATCTTGAGGAAAATATACATCAAATTCAAAGCAGCCATTTGCATAAGGAGTGTCTGCTGGGCCAGTTATCAGAACCTAATATACATATACAAACACACAAAAGCCTATGATATATTCCTAAACACTGATATTTACAAAAAAACCCATCCTGGCATGAAATAAGAACAATCTTTTTACGTCCTATATTCATCTCTCCCAGAATGTGTTATACATGAAATTTAAAGTTAAAAATAATACAGATCCCGGGTTCAATCCCAGTATCCCCTAAAAAAAAAAATAATACAGGACTAGAAAATGGGATATTAAAAGAAAAATGCCTTATTGGTAAGCAGGAAAGGTTACTTTAATACCAAGTAACTTTTTTTTTTTTTGGAGGTACTGGTGCTGGGGAATGAACCTGGGACCTTGTAAGTGGGATGCCAGTGCTCAAACACTGAGCCATATTGGGTCCCCTGAGTAGATTTTTACATTTGTTTGCTTGTTGTTTGCTTTTTTTTTGTTTTTAGGAGTTACCGGGAACTGAACCTGGGACCTCTCATGTGGGAAGCAGGAGTTCAACTGCTTGAGCATGTGTTCCCACAAGTAACTTTTTAAAATATTAAGTTACTTTTTTACAGAGTGCTTTTCTTCATGATTTATAATATTTTTAATAAATTGAGATTCCAGGGCTCATTATTCTATCTCAAAAGTATGACAGTAGCTTTTTGCTTTAAATCGTCAGATAAGTTACTGCTTTAAGAAATAGCTTACTTTTTTATATTTGTCTCTGGAGTAATGAGACAAATGGGTAACATGAAAAAAGTTCACATGTAACATCTTATGACTAAAAGGTTTTGAGAAAACAGTGTTTCCTTAGAGTTGCTAGTAGTTAAAAAAACTTTTAAACAGTAGAAAATCTAACAGTTGAGTGCCAGAATGATTTAATGAATTTCTTTTGAGTCATTCAGCAGTTATTTATCATGCAAGGCCTAAGCAACAAAGTCATGGTGTGTGGAGGCAAGTGGCCCCAGAGATTCAATCTGTAACAAGTCTGATTTACGCTTTGGGGTTCGTTCTATGTTGAGATCTGTTAAGGACAGCTTAACGCTTAGGAGAAAACCAACAAAGTCACAATTTGAACATGTGTGGTCCAGTTAGTGATAAAATGCTACTCTAGGCTGCCACTCTATAAAACAGGGGTTCTTAATCATTTTTGTTCCACGGACCCCTTTGCCAGTCAGGTGAAAACATGGACCCCTTACTATACTGTGTATTATTTAATATATCACACCTGCACCAACACATCCCCACAAGAATAATGTTTTTTTGAATTTCAATTCAAGCTCACAGACCCCTTGTTAAGAATCCCTGCTATAAAGGGTTCTACTGGGTATAAGAAGGAACAGGTAAGAGTATGGCTAAATACCAAAGTTCTGAGATTTTTACTGAAAAAATTATCCAAATAAGTAAAATGAGTAAGCAAGCAAACAAACAAAAACCCTCCCAAATGTCCCAGGGTCAAAAGTTTCAACTGTGTACCTAAGGAAGACAGAAACCATGAATTAAATACGAATGTTATAACAGAATTTTTCACCCTAGTAATTTTTTGATTCCAACAATTTCTTAGAATTTAAGTTAGATCATCACAGTGCTAAAACATAAAGGTGCCAATTATGTATTATTGTGCTACGTTTACTTAATTCATAGTCATTATGTATTTTAAATATATAAATTTCCTAGAAAAGAAAAAAGACTAATATTTGAAGACTGATACTACAAGCTACAAGAGAAGATGGCAAGGAAGAAATCCTTCAACTTCTTTTCTATGACTAGCATTAAATCCTTTGATAATATGCTCTTAAAACTGTGATAGGCTATATATAGTTTTGCTTAAAGAAGACGGCTCTTCTGTTACTTTTTTCTAAATTCTATTTTGAACAGTAGTCTGATCTACATACCCAGAACCAAGATTAGAAAAGAATTCCTTTCAATGAGGTTCAAAATGATCAATAAAATTTTAATTAAATTTACTAAAATTCATGGTATTTCTAGTGTTTTGTATGAATCAGAGCATTCTTAGATTTGCTGGGGAGATAAGGAAAAAAGTTGCCTTTTCTACCTTCATGATGTCCAGTCGCTCCTCATCACAACGTACAAAGACACTAGAGGATGATGAAAGAGGCAGTGAGGTTGAAAGTGTCACAGCTTCCTGGGCAAGACGGCGGGCTCTGGCAGCACTATTTGCATCATTTGCATTTTTCACCTGAGACATGTAGTGGTAATTTACTTTAAAACCCAATTTCCCATCTTCATCTTCAGAAACCATCTCAAATGTATCTTAAAAACAAAAACAAAAACAAACAAAAAAAAACAAACCAAAACAAAACAAAACAAAAAAACAAAAACAAAAAGGAAACAAAAAAACACTGAAAAAAATGGAACCGGAATAGAATATAGTTGTTGTAATGACAAAAATCACAAACAAATCACTTGTCCTTCTTCCACCCAAAATGGAAAAAGACTGCAACATGGAAGAACAGTAAACTATAAATGTTTCTTCAACACATACATACCATATGCATATTAACACTACTGGATAGATGGAATATGTAATGGAAGCAAAATCAATAACTGATTTCTAATCTACAGTATAAATACATTGGTCAAGTAGCTAAATGACAATGCAAGGTGGTAGATAATTTATTCTTAAAATAAGTATATAATAATTCAGAATACAAAATGACAAGAAGTATTCTCATATTTCATTTTTAAAAAACAATAAAATCTTCATACATTTGCACTGATTCGGAGTCAGAAATAAAAATGTTAGGCTGATGTTTACTTCAGCATTATTTTCTGAATTTCAGTTAATAAAATAAAAGATTACTAGGGTAATGGTTACCCGACTCAGATGAAAAAAATTTTTTTTTCTAAGTACTCTGACAGAACATCATGAATGAGCGAATTTTAAATAATGCATTTAGGCAGATTTGGGAGGACCTAAAGCTATTCTTTACTTCTAAGCCATTTATTCAACGAAAAGAAAAAAGTGAATTTGAATTTTATCACTAATTCAGATTAATCCCACCCCTACAGCAATGCTTTAAAATAAGGATATTTAAATAAATCATAGCACTAAATTAAAACCACCAGTTGGAGGCAATACCATCATTAGAGGCAATGATAACTTTTGATCTTGTGTTCTATACTATTCTCAATATATATACCTATAGAAAAAATTTTAACACTATATTATCATTAGTATTAATTCAGTAAATGTTATCAAGAATTCACTAAGTGCAAGGTGTTCGGTTAAGCTCTTTAGGTCAAATGATAAACAGGAATCTGTATCTGCCTTCATGGAATTAACACAATCTAGAAAATGGGGAAAACCTATAAACAATGACACAGGTCTGTGCATTACAGTGTTACATCTTATAGATGTTCTAGGTACATTTTTTAACAATTTGGTGGTGAGGTTGGCTTGATACAGAATACAAGTGCTACAATCTTGTTCATGGTATTACCTTGTTTAATAAATCTTTCAGATAAAAAAGGAAATTTCAGTTCATTTCTTGTAGAAACTATCACCAATTCTAAGTAGAATCTAATTTAATTAGGTATTATTAAATCAATGTTGAAAGCTCACTTCAACCCATGGTACATATAAATGTCAATGTACTATATCTCGGTAAGACTATTTTTTATCAGTGAATTTGTAATCTGCCCAACTCTGCTGCCTTTCACATACTACAGGGACAAATTGCCTTTGAATTTTATAAACAGCAATTTGCCAGACAAAAAAAAAATGGGCCCAAAGATAGTGGCTAGTTGTTAACAATGCATATCCTGCGATTCAGCAATTCATCTTCTGGTAATCTGTTCTAAGAAAATAATACAGGATGTATGCAAATATTTATATGCAATTATGGTCAATGAGATGTTGTTTATGTCACTGAAAAGGTGGAAACAACCTAAATGTTCAATTATTGGTTAAATAAATAAAAGTAATATCATAAGATGGAATATTAGGCAGTCATTAAACATGAAGATTTAGAAGAATCATGATATTGGAAAAGGTTTGACATAGGTAGAAAATGCAGTTTATTTTAAAAAGTATCAACAGAAAAAACATCTATTTTTTCCTAAATTATTCTAAAAGTCAATGGATAGTGAAAGTTGATTAGGTTTAAGGTCAGTCTAACTTTGAGAGTTGATGACTCAATGTGGTATGAGAGAACCCTCTGGGTTGGTTGACATTAATGAAGGGCCCTAGACACATGACTATGAATTTCTTAGAGGTAAAAATTTTAAATCAGAATCTCTCTTGTACATATAGAACCATAAACACATGCACATATTGATAAATGAAACTTTCTGGGTTGAAAGGATTAAAGAATATGTAGAAATGGAATGTGGGCAAACACTTGCAACTACATGAACATTACAATATTTTTTAAAGCCATAAACAGACATATTTGTGATGACCCAGTAAGTGGATCAAAAGCAATTCATTAAAATATTTAATTCCAACAAATACACATATCCCAAACACATTTCAGGTAACCTTACTTCTAAGAATCCTAGAACAAATTTGTTATTTTACTAATAGAAGTTGGTGGTTTAAAACATTTCCATAAATTTTTTGACACTCTCTTCAAAAGGTGGAGATTAAGTCTCCTCCTTTTGGGTGTGGACAACATTTTTGTTATACTGGCAATCATTTGTAATATTAAGATATTGTTGAATAAACTTGACATTTATTTACAACATTTTCCTGAATTCAAGTGTTATTAAACAAAATGGCCACAACCAACCAGTGGCTAATCAATTTTCCAAAAACATGGATGCCTTAGCTAAACTGCTACTTCTTTCTAATATCAGTTATACTGTTTCTCTATTTTTCCAATCTTAAGAGCTAACACCTTATGAGGGATACTTATAAGACCTTTACATAAGTCCTTACTTGTCTAGAGTTTTCAAATACAAAAGGCAAGAACTGAACTATGTCTAACTTCCTTTGCCCAAAGAGAGCTCATGAAGTTTAAAATGGTAAGAGTAGCAAACATAGTTCAAAGTCCCAGTTCTTAGCTTCCTTCAGGCCAAGATGTAAAGAAATAGAAAGGTAGAGAAAGAATAACACTTTCTGCCTGTTTCTTGGACATTTGGCTTTTTGTTTTTGATTCTTCCAAGTTTCTACAGTCATTCTATAGAATTCATGATTTCCAAATATAAATATAAATTCAAAAAAGATGTTAAAAATTTTCACATATACAGAAGATAACTTATGTTTAAAATCTTTAATTTATGATAAAGAAAAAATGTCAATAGCAGTGTTAAAGTAAAACCAATGATCTAAACAAATGAAGATTAAATTTCAACTTACCAAACTGTAATTTCTTCATGACAGCCACATATTTTTCTTCAAGTGATTTTAATACTGACAAGGGTTTGGGTTTCATAGCTGCCTTCTTTGAGTATTCACCTAGTTTTTTTTCTGTTATTTGATATTTCAAGATAAAGAACATGAGTATACATTTCAGAAGATTAAA
Organism: Chaetophractus vellerosus; assembly: GCA_004027955.1. Taxonomy (NCBI): domain Eukaryota; kingdom Metazoa; phylum Chordata; class Mammalia; order Cingulata; family Chlamyphoridae; genus Chaetophractus; species Chaetophractus vellerosus. Next base: position 10,435 of record PVKH010015962.1, read on the forward strand.
ACTAAGAACAATTCACTTCTAGAGTATTTAGAATGAAAAAAAACTGCCTTCTCAATTTTTTCCTATTGTACCATTTTGAGTAGAAAAGATTTCATTCTATTTCATACACATAACAAATAGGGCTTAAAACGTTATCAAATTTAAAATGTAAATTAGTTTTCATCCATTCACTAAAAACAATAGGTAATGCAGAATTAATGGTATCTTCTGTTACTAGTATATGAAAACATTAACTTAAATTAAATTCTCACACATAGTCTTCAAGTACTATTTTTTATTTAATACAACAGCATTTTTCAATTTTATGATCCGTGGAAGGAAAAGAGAAATTTACAATGCATGCTACCAGCCTACTAAATCTAATCTTAGTAACCATACATAGTAGAGATAAATATTTTGCAACTAGAGGCTATTTTATAATTAACTTGAAAACCTGATAGAGAACATAAATTTTAGGTAAATGAACTTGCTTAAAAACCATTAACAACATAAAGTGGGAAAAGCAGGGCAATTTTTGATAGGTAAACCAAATATCTTTGGATCAAATGAAAAGCAGCTACTGTACCTTGATTTGCTTGTCGCAAATTGGTGGTGGCTGCATAAACTATCTCAGCAGTCTTTTGAATGTCTGGTACCAAAAGAGTAAGTCCTTCTGGTTCTTGATCAGATGTATCTGGTTTCACTCCTGTTTTAACATTTTCCCTTTTAGATCTGAGTTTTTTTTTTAATATGAAAAGAAATGCAAGGAAAAATAAGGTTTTAGGACTGAAAGATAAACACCTATAAGTCAATAATAATGATTAAAAGTCAAAATAATAGCGTGCATTTCATTTGACATACAGATGATACACATCAGAGGTATTAGATTCATTGTTGTTTTTAAAGCTATAGATGATGTGTAAGATAATAAAAGAATGTTTGACTAAGTTTTCCCTTCAAATACAAAAACAGACCAGAAATAAAAATTGTAGAAATGACATAATATAAAAGGCTAAGATGTCTGGTATGTCCTTAAATCCACACCTTTTAAAAACAAGCTTCGAGTAATTCGAGTAATTATAAATACCAGAGAAAGAGAAATCACTTCCATATTTAAAAGTGACACATCTCTCTCGTGTCTTATAAAAGTTGGGAATCAAAGAACCACATGTGGTTTTTCATTTTAATGCTACTGTATTTCACTCACAGAATAATTTAATTTAAAAAAAGAGTAAAATGTAAGTTCACTGTTGGGTATCTTGATACAATATGCTTCCATACACTGAACCTTTAATTAAACATTAAATTTTAGGGTATAATCTATTGGGCCATACTAAAAACAGAAAGGTAGTTAAAGATATTCTTGTGTTATTTCCTAGGCAGGGTCTAAAATGTACCCAGCTTTATATCAAATTGTGTGTCATAATAGTCAAGGTTTCGGTGTATAAGGTGTCAAAATATTTCTTTGAATTTTAATATGAATGAAGTAGTAGTTTATTAGATGATTCCCTGAAAAAACAACTAGACATACCAATTTTCCTTTTTTGTATTTTCCCAGTACCTGTTACTCAAATAAGTAAACATTATTACAATACTGCTTAAATGTTTAAAATCTGTATCTTTGTTGATTTATTAAACAGATAATTTAAAACAAACTGAAATCATACAAAGGTATTTAAAAGAGTTAAGCTAAGGTATTTATGCTGTGATCTAAACTAAAAGTCCCTTATTTTTCTAGTTGCATGCCTATCAACAAAAGGACTTGACAATTATATTAAGACAATATTTCACAAAGTGGGCATGGAGCCTTGGAGAGCTATAAAAATAGTGGATGGTAGAAGAGTCATTAACAAAATATTATTATGTCAACTAAGTACAAATTTACCACAGACAACAATCTATGCAGAAGCAATTCAGTGCTTAACTATAGGTAGACAAGAAATAAATAAAGAAGAGCCACTCAGGTGGTAGGAAGGGTAAATGGGGTATAGTATTATGCATACCTGTTTTTAATTTGGTTCCTTCAGTTATGAAAAGACTAGTACCCACAGGTATTTTCAACTATACAGTATATATTACCTCACCTGGCAAGATGGTTTAACTGAAGAGGCACAATGTGATACTGAGATACTGCCTTTTCTCCCATACTCTCTTATCTTCCCTGAGGTATAAGAAGCCACTTGAACACATGACCACTTTCCTTTGCCACTCAGGGAACCACCTGACAGATGTTATACTGTATATCATTTCAAGCATTAATTTTTGTGTGTGTACATGTACATGAATACACGTGTTGCATGTTTGTGTAAGAGTAAACCAAATGTTTTGAGACTGAAATATCAGATACTTTTTACTGCTACTGTCAAATAAGATACTGCATCTTTTATAACTATGAAATAACATTGGGACTAGAGTTTAATGGTGAGTCTAACCATTTTCTTAAGAAAGATATGATTCTTGTAGCGGAGTTCAAACAGATTCTCAACTTCTCCATTAGCAATAACTATGAACCATCAGTGTCAAACACTGAGAGTCAAGAAAAGCTGCTTGACAGTACTCCCTTTGAATTTACAAGGATTGATTCTCAACTGTAAATGACTCTTAAAAATATATCTTTAATAGGGCCACTGAACCATGACAGGAAAACAACCACAAGTAGTCTACAACAGAAAAGTTATAGTTATAGCCACAGTGAAATAAAGATGGTTTTCTAGAATCTATCATCAATCAGGTTGATCCATTGTACTCTCAAGTAAGATTTCACTTAAAAGAAACATATCTTGTCAGGTAGAGAGGAAAGATATAGGAGTGAAGCTCATTTTTTCCAGTTAGGGTATTTTCTCCTTGAAGAAACAAGAACCTCTAGGGTAGAAAGGAAACTGTATCAATGCAAGTTAGGGCCTTACTCTACTCACCACCCAAACATAAGTTATCCTTAGAAAACTACTGACTCTAAATTTCAAGCTATATTCATGAATACCAATTTCCTAACCTCAGTTTTTAAAAGATGATTAGTAGGAGAAATTCCTATTATTAAAATCATGCAAGGATCCACAGAAGTTTAAATAAATATTTTTTAGACTAACAAGTAAAGGAATGATCATATACATCGCATATTGAAGACAATGGTTGAATCATAAAGCAGATATACCTTAGACCTATACTTCAGGGTCTAATGAGAAATTTTTACTTAGTCCTTTTGACAAAAACATACAGAAAAAGGGATCATCTCTAAAAGGTGAGAACACTTCAAATACATGAAGAACACACTACCTGCCTAACGATGACTGCAACTGTTCATTGTCTGACATTAAACTACAGCCAGTAGTTTCTTTCTTAAAAATGTTGCAGGTTACTATCAACCCATATGTAGGCCCAGCTCATGAAAAAAGGCCATACCTTGGCTCACATCCTGAAGTCTGTGTGAAAAGCTATTTGAGTTCAAGGCACCTAGCTGGAAGTAGGTCTTTGAGACTGACAATGGATCCAACATGGTAAAAGCAATCAGCGACGGCCGCTACCATGGTATCCGCTGCTTTGTGCATACGTTGAATCTGGTTGTGATCACTGCCCTGAAGAAATACGAGGAAGCAACTGAAGTTTCTACTATTGCATAGAGTTATCTGCAAACATTTTCCACTATGCTATGAATTCCACTAATCAGCTAACAAATTAAGCAAATTTTGGCTCTGTGACAGATAATCTCAACTAGGATGTGAGCAAAATGGGAAAATCTTTCTTGTAAAAACAAAAACAAGAAACAAAAATCCATATCTCTACATTTACTTATATGAACTGCTTCTGCTACTACTACCACCCATATGAATTTAGATATTCATAAGTCTAAACATACTACATCAGAATTATGCTCTTTTATAATCCATAAAGTAAAGACAGCTTAATAGAGCCATTTTCTTGGTGGAACAATAGGAAAGACCACTTCAACCCCCTGCATTCCTAATTCTAAATCCCAAACTATCACACAGTTGAAATAACATTTAAAAAGCAGAAGCATTTTGAAAAAGTTAACTGGAGGCTACATGCTGAAATGTCCAGATTCAGAAGTTGTAAGAATTTGTAACTTACAGGAAGATTCTAAAATATGAGAGAATGAAACTACATTTATCTATAAAACAATACATTACATTGTACTCAGTTCCAAAGCTCTTTGCAGGAAACAAAGTTTAAGACAAATTATGATTAAAGATTAAAGCAGAAAGATTTTTAAATGGAGAATTCTTTGCTTCTAATATCTCTAGAAAGTATGAAAATAATCCTCAAAAGCACTACTAAATTGGGCAAAGACCTCTATCGGATGAATGCTTTCCATGATTAATTTAAAGCTTAGTTTTTAGCTCTATGACTCTTATCATTTCTTTTCAACTCTTCCTAACCAGTTTTAGTTTTAGTTTTTACTATGATTTAAACAAAAGTTGAAAAAAAAAATTTTTTTTTGCTTTGGGAATCATAAATGAACAGTATAAGAGAAAGAAATATTCAAATATAGATATGAGAAGCCTTTAAAATTACCTTGATTTCTAGATTAGATTAAAATATAATAATTTAAAAACCAGATTAAATGTCACAAGGACACAACGAATGTACTGGGTGCTATGGCAGAATGGAGCTGCCATAAATACATGCTTCCCCAAACTACCAAGGGAAAACCCAACTAAGGTAATCAAAGAAAAGATGTTAAAATAAATGTTAGCATCTCTGTCTCTATCACCAAGTAAAATGTTGATGAACAATTGAACTTATCCAGGGTCACACACACAAAGAAAGAAACTATTTTAAAGAAATATATGGAAATAACAAATGATTCTTGTGCTAAGAAATCAGGCCTTTTTCATTTTGGAATTTTGGAAGGCAGAGCTAAATGAGGAGAAACTAGGAAATGTTATTCCAACAGAAATAAAATTAGGAGGGCTGAAATGAAATTCTTTAACTGATTGAAGTCCTAGTTTAAGGGGGTTAAAATAAGAGTGTTTGATAGAAAATATGCCTTTGAGAAGTAAGGCAACTAATACCTCAGATAAAAGAAACTGGGGTATTTATACAAGAGAATTAAGTTATTATAAAATAGCTTCCTTCTACCAGGAAGAATTCTTTTGGCAGAAGGTTCAAGATAGCTAAAGAACACGACAATATTTGATGCATGCTTTATTTCTGTGAAAGAGAAGTTCAATGTCCAGAACACTTTACACTGATGGCAGAGTCATCTGTATCACGTCCTGATTCTCAATTAAGATGTCTTGATTGGCAGGCAGCAAGCTCTGCTTCCAAATTTTTGGTGAAATCGTCAAATGCTACATATATTAAATATGAGTATTTGCCTACTGGAGTCTGGCAAGAAAAGTCTGCATTGAAGATCAGAAATAAATATCTTTATCCTTGGTCCCAGGAAGCTAAGAACTGCCATGTTTAGTCAAGAGTGAAACCAAATTGCAATGGCTATATTTTGACTTCATTTTGAGATAATGCA
>PVKH010015963.1:0-15901 GCA_004027955.1 Chaetophractus vellerosus
GGCTGTGCTCGATTTGCAGGCGACCTGCCCTGTCCGTGGCAGCTTTTTGCCCTGCCCACGGCGGCTCCGGCCCACCCATGGCGGCTTGCCATTCTCAAGGCGGTCTGCCCGCTAGGAGAGGTCCCCGGGAACCGAACCCAGGGCCTCCCATGTGGTTTCCCAGCGAGCTCTTTATCCACTGAGCTATCTAGCCGGGCCCTCATTTTTATTCTTAAAACAAAAGATTCCTAATGACTGAAGAAATATGTGCCTCAGAGAACTTGACAAGTCTTAAGTCACATGGGTATGGTTGTTGGTGGAGAGAAACAAGAACAGATGCCCGTGATTGTCACACCTTTGCTTCCTAGATCCATCGTGTTCTGTCGTCTCACTGTTGAAAAGTTCAATTGAAGAAATCCAGTAGAATGTTATTTGCATCTGTGTCTCTTTAGTTAATTTAATTTCATTGACCTTTGAAAAAATTACAAGTTTTTATGTTTAGGCTAATCTTTGTGTGTATTTCTAATAAAATTTTCTTATGGACTGAAAAAATAAAGAGCATGAATTATTTCATCAGCATCTTCTGATGGCATATACGTTTCCCAGGTAAAATAGTTATACAAAAGGAATATAGTACCATATTGTCCGAAATTTGTCATAGATTTCGGTAATCTTAATAGTATTTTGCTGTGCCCATAAAAATAAAACAAAAAAAACAAAACTAATGCTATGGATTTAATACAGATACATTTAAAATCTTAATTAGGAATGTTTTTCTCCCTACCAAATTGTAGAAAGCACAGCAGTGTATAGGTCTTGCTTGCAAAAATGTTTTTTAGTACAGCCTTTAACAATTTGGTTAGATTGTGTCAAGTAGAGGATACTTAAAAAAAAAAAAAATCACATCTTGCTTTAGTAAGTCTCTGTTTACCTATGTATAATCCATGCCTGAATTTTTTAAAAAGATTTTTAAATTTATTATATATCCCCCCCTTTCTGCTTGTTCTTGTTGTGTTCATCTTTGCATTCTACTGTGTCTGCTTGTCTCCCCCCACTGCGGCGACCCGCCGAGTCAGCTCACCGCGCGGCGGCCTGCCTGCTCGCGGTTGCTTGCCCTGCTCGCGGCAGCTTGCCTTCTCAAGGCGATCTGTCCGCTCGAGGAGGCCCTGGGAACTGAACCCGGGGCCTCCCATGTGGTAAACTGGCGTCCTACCAATTGGCCTACAGCCGGCCCCCCATGCCTGAATTTAATATTCCCCTGTTTTCTTAATTTTAGTGACAAAAAAACCCAAAGCACCCATCAAGTCAGAGGATCTTTAACAAAGAGTCATGCCCCTCCCCCTCCATAAAGGCACGTTATATTTGATGATCCCTGCAGCATATGTCATAAGGCTTGGTGGCAGAGGAGGCACTCAATAGTTGGTGAATTGAATTGAAACAAAGCTTTTCTTGGATGCTGAATATGAAGTTCTAGAGTGGACAAAACTCTTTACCCAGATTAACCCAGATATTAATACTTATCTATAACCCTTTTCCTTTTTTCCCTCCTCTTAAGCACCTGATAATGTTTTCTCATTTTTGCTTAGTAGGATGTCTGAATATAGCCTAAAGGAAAGACTGACAGGAGACTTTTAAAAACTGGTTTAATATTAATATTTTTTACCTATTCCAATTTCCTATTTTAAAATGAAATTAGCAAAATGTTATAGTTTAAATTAGGGATTTAAGTTTTATTTCCCTTTTTTGTTTAAAGCTGGAGATTGGAGTCTTTATATCACTTGGGTCAAACAGGGATCTAAATTTAATTTTATTCTTTATCAAGATTTTTATTTTTGTCACTTGAATTTAAGAAGAGGATTAAAAATAAGAGCTTCCTCTCATATACTCTCCTGTTCCTTTTTCAATATTTTATTATGAAAATCTTCAAGAGTACAGAAAAGTTGAAAGAATTGTGTAGGTGAACTTTTATCAAATACCCTACCCATACCTCTTTTTTTTTTTTTAATGCATGTTGATGCATTTCAGAGTAGGCTGCTGACATCAGTACGCTTTACTCCTAAAAACTTAGACTACACATTATTTAACTAGCTCTTTCATACTTTTACAACTTCATGAAAATAAGGTGTTTCCTATGTGATCTGTCCTATCTTTATCCTTTTAAGATTAAGTCTTACTTGTTACTGTGTTATGTCCTTCTTTACTGCTGCTTTTTAAAACAAAAGGTGCATTTTCATAGGTCAAATAGCACATGGTTAGCAAGAGTTAATAGAAGAAAGATTTAAGCATTTCTTATGTGCCTTACCTTGATGTTCTGGTTTTCTGTAAGGATTGTTGCATATCAGGTGCAAATTAAATGTTATTTCTTGGATACCGTCTTAAAATTAAGAATTGAAGACTGAACCTAATCTGTAAGGATCAAGTAGTAAACTTATTTTTGGTGAAGCCAAACAAGCAGGTAGATATATTATAAGTAAGTAGGTTTGAGAGGTTTATGCTAATTATATCTGGGTTTTTTCTTTTTCTGTTTGAAAACAAATTTTCTTAAGCAGTTACCTCTTTTGACTACTATTTTTTAATGTGACTGTAGTGTCCAAAAACATTGTTGCTCTATAATAGAAAAATCTATTATAGCAACTATCTCTTACGTATTTTCTGTAACATTTATATTAGTTATTAGAATAGCTGTTATATTTTATGCTGTATAGGCTTTGTGTTCTTTAATGGGATTATTTAAGCCCCAAATATTAGAGAAACTATTTGGAGATCACTCTTTGACCAAGGGCTCCTTCCTGACCGTTTCGACTAGTGTGACCTTTAGAGAGAGTTCCTCAAGCTGTAATTTCTCCCAGAGACACTGCTTGACTCCCAGTGGCCTCTCTTCGAAAATGATTTCTGCATGGGCTGCATTTTAAATGCTCTTCCCCTTTCTTTTTGTATTTTTAGACAATAAATTAAAATTTAGAAATAGCAATACTGATTTCAAACTGCTCTACAGCTTGTCCATAGTTTTGTTCTGGAGAGAATTATTAATGATGCTTAAAACTGAATATACTTGGTTTAGAACTGATCTCTGATAAATAACTCTGGTTGAACCTACTGTTCTTATAATGTTCAAAAGATGTTTTGCTTGGAAGTCCCTTTTGCAAGGTGTAGTTAGCAAAATTAGAAATTTTGAAAGCTAGCTTCTTAACAATCATAGGAACATTTGGACATCATAGCCCTTGAGCATTTGCAAGATTACATATCTAAAACATATAAATAAACAGTTAATATTCAAAAGTTGATTTAGTCATTGTTTACTATGTATAGGGACTCTACCATATCATCCCTTTATAGACATCGTCCCATTTATTGCTCACACAACCCTGTCTTTAAAGCCCCCGAATGGTTACATTCAGTTATACTGTCTTTCATTAAGTCCTGCTATTTTTATCAGATGGAATGGATTTAACAGTGAAATCTTATCTTGGTGAGTATAACATACTCTTTTTCTTGAAAATGTTAGAATTGGTATTTTTTGATATTTCATGAAAAAGTTTAGAACCAACATAGTAGTTGCTCAGTGCTAGACAGGGTGTTAAACCTTTTATATTTAATTTTCTTGAACCCTTGATGTAGTCAGGTATTGTTTCACATTACCCATTGAAGATATGAATACTGGGACCAAAGTTCCTAATTATGTTGCAGAGCCTGGGTATGACTCCAAAGCCATCTTCTTTCTGGTACATAGATAGCCCTGTGCATGAAGTTCTGTGCAGTTTTATCCTTATAAAAATTTATCCAGAAGTGTGATTTTTTACCTTAAACAAACAGAATAAAGACATTTTATGCTTTCTTTTTTTTTTTTTTTTTTTTAAGTCTTTTGGGGGAAAGTTTGCAAAAAGCACTTGAACACTAACGTTAGAAAATTAGAGAACTTGCTTGAAAAGAACACAGCTCAAAAGACCTAGATTAAATTCATTGCTTACCTCACTTTGATATAAATATAGTTTCTCTACTCTGTGTGGTTTTTCCATCTTCTTTCTCTTCTGTGAGAAGACAGTGTTCGTAAATGACATTTGCAACAGGAATATTTTTAGGATGAATAATGTGAAATTTCTTGAGATTCTTCAGACTAAGTGAGATAATTTTTATTAATTATGCCACTGTTGCTTTAGGGGACCTAAGGAGTAAACTGAAACCAATTCCATGATGTTTTAGAGCAATCATTTTTATTATCTGGAGAGCAATTGCATATGTTGCAATTTATCCTAATTTCAATTTGACAATATCTACATGTCCTTTTAAATTACTTGCTGAGTTGGTGGCTTCTTTTTAGTTATTATTTTTGTTATTTTTTAAAAATTGACAATACCCTCTTCTTACATACATTTCAGTGCTTTGTCTTTTTTGTGTGTGAATATTTTTTTTATAAATAATTTATTTTTAAAGAAGCTTAGATTACATAAATGTTACATAAAAAATAAGAGAGATTCCCATATGCCCCACTTTCCTCCCCTTCCCACACTTTCCCACATTAAGAACATCTTTCATTAGTGTGTGGTACATGTGTTACAATTGATGAACCCATAATGAAGCATTGCTATTAACTGTGGACTACAAGTTTACATTATACTTTACACTTTGTCCCTCACAATTTTGTAAGTTATGACAAAATATACAATGGCCTGTATCCGTCACTGCACTGTCATGCAGGACAACTCCAGTGTCCCCAAAAATGCCCCCATATTACATCTATTCTTCCCTCTCCCATCCTTCAGAACCTCTGGTGGCCACTGCCTTTACATCAATGATAAGAATTCTTCCATTGCTAGAATAACAAGTCTATAGTAGAATAATAATGTCTACTTTAGTCCATTGTTCATTCTCCAGTCTTGAGAATTTGGGGATGGTGATACCCACTCTGCTTCTAGTTGAGAGGGTGCTTAGGTCTTGTGGGGCAGATGGATGGAGCTATCTTGCTTGCAGTTGCAGACACTCTCTGTTCCTTGGGATGGACTTTGTCCATCTTCATCTCCTTGTTAGTTGTCCTGGGTGAGTCCAAATAGCTGGAGAGTAGGTGTTGCAGCTCTGCTGAAATTCAGGGCTCAAATGGCACATGGGCTGACCAAAGATTTAAGTCTCTGGGACATACATTTATCAAGTATAGTGCATTTAATTATGGGTTCAAGTAAAAGGGGCAGAAGAGCTCCTAAGGGCTCTAGAGATATCCAGACACTATAAGCAGGGCAGACAGCTCAGGAATTCAGCACTCTGTCAGAGAGCCTTACTTTGAAATTTATGCTCCCCAGTGTAACAGAGTTAGACTCATTTATAGGTTCTCTACATATGGCTCTTCATTGCTTTGTCTTTGTCTAGCACACATCCTAGCAGGGAACCCCTAGGAAACCTAATCTCCAGAGATTAGGTTTGACAACAGGCATATCTGCATAGGTTGGTGCCTGGTATAATTCAAAAAGAAGGGCTCTCAATTTCCAGCAGGAGTAGGAACTGAGTGAGGTTCACAGCAGGGAAACTCATGACGGTCTCTGTTCCTACAAAATTACAACTTTCAGTTGTTTGAAATTAACTTATTAACTCTGTTTTGATAAAACACGTAAGACTCCAAAGCCCAATTGCAATGCTTTTTGTATTACCTCTACCTAATTTCTTCTAGTCCCTGGTTGATTCTGCCTCACCTTAATCACATTAGTATGAATAATTGAAGGGTTGATGATACCACAGTTTTCAGTCTAAAGTTTTCTGATGAGGACTAAAGCATGTGATGAGATTTCATGTTCATGATTTCTGCTCCACAGTCAGTGTTTTTCCCCTCAAAAGCTTTACTAAGCCTTTTCTTCCTTCATCTTGAGTTCCTGTTTCTATCTAAAGCATTGTGTGTGTCTTTACTGTATCTCTTAATTTCCAAATTTTGTTCAGTTGAAAGGATCTTCTACCTTAGGAAACACTAACTCATTTTCAAGCTGTGTGTTCTGTTTCTAAAAGCCAAAGTGTCTGAGAATCTTAATTCTTTATCTAATAAATAAATGGTAGAATATGCCATTGATAAACTTTGTAAAAACAGGATCTTAAAATAAAAAATACTTTGATCTTTAAATTACTAAAATTAGTTTTTTGTTTAGTTTGTTTTATGGTGCATAGTGTACTGGAAGAATTGCTAGTTTGTGTGTTTATTTTGTATTTGGTATTTTTTGTCAACAGGAAGAAGGTAGATAATGACTATAATGCCCTTCAAGAAAGACTCAGTACATTGCCTGATAAGTTGTCTTACAATATCATGGTATGTTTGGTGTATTCCTTTTAAAGTAATTATACTTAATCAGAGGGAACTGCTGTAGCGAGGAACATTTATTTGGTTTCACTTTAAAGTCACAGAATTATAGTAATATTTAGTATTTACTTCTTTTACTTTGTTCAGATTTATATTAAATTATCATATCATAGTGTTATATAAATGACTTAAATATTAGCACAATATTTGTTGTATTTGTTTTGCAAATCTTTATGACAGAAATATGGCACTTGTTTCCTGTTAGAGCAGGAATAAGCCATTAATGTTCTGTAATTCACAGAATAAAACTCTAGAATATTGATTTTTATATAAAAAGGCACTGCTAATTTTTGTCTTAATGATTTTTATGTTGACATAGTGAACTGTACATGTGTCCTGGATTAGAATCTTTCATGGCACGAATATTCTTTCTCATAAAGGCTTTGTTCTTGATATACTAGCACAAATATTTTGTAAATATAGCTACTTTAGGTATACAAATTAAAGATATTTATTTGTTAATTTCTGCTTTGTGAAAATGGTTATTTCATTGGAAGTAATTTTTTTCTTCATCAAAGATATCTCTTAATTTAATATTTCACTACCTAGTTCACTTTAAACTTTTCTTAGATATTGAATGAATGAAAAGTATAAACACTCAAAGACAATACTACTTTCTCTAAAAGTTATAACTATGGAGCTAATTTCTTTTCCTGTTTTAACATTGACTTATTAATCTAAAACAATTTCCTATAGATTTTCCTAATGAAATTTTAATATAATGTTAAGTTTGTATGAAGTTGACATTTTATTTCCCCCAGTATATAGATAAAAAAGAACCTCAATAATTTAGGCCATTTAATGCTGTGCTTCATAAAATGTATTTTTTAGTGTTTTTAATTTTTTGCCTCCCCCCCCCCCCCAACAATAGGTACCATTTGGCCCCTTTGCCTTCATGCCAGGAAAACTTGTCCATACTAATGAAGTCACTGTTTTACTTGGGGACAACTGGTTTGCACAGTGCTCAGCAAAGCAGGCTATAAGCTTAGTGGAGCACAGGAAAAAACGTATGTACCAATTTTAAGTAATGTTTGTTTGCTCTTTGTGTATTGGTTCATGAATTGTCATGCTGATGGGTTGTTTGTTACCAAAACTACCTTCTGTGATTCTTCTAGGTCCTCTTTGGTTTAGTTGGATTGGTAGGTAGTTTGAGTAGAACCAAAATTTGAGAATGTAAACTGGGAGTGGACATCTGGGTTGGAAATATCAACCATATTGGCATGTTTTCAGAAATTACAAAGTACAAAAGTCATTACACATGGTTTTGTTGAGTTAGGAAGACATAAGAATTGGAGTCATTTTATTTTTTATAAGCTGTTTGTTTTAGTTGCTTTCATAGACTTAATTTTGCATTTAGTACACAGAAATAATTTAGTTTCTGGTTAGTGAATGCAGAGAAATATCTATTTTGCACAAATAGAAACAATTCTTAAGCATGCATTTTGGTTTGGATGAAATAATATTTTCATTTTACAGAAGAGACCAGATGTTGAGAGATGCTACCTAAAATGGCACCATTATATTTGCTAAGTGGTTTGAGGTCCCTGCCTCATTGTAATAAGGTAGTTTTTTAGTTTTGTTTACCATATTGTTTGATGGCATATGCATACATGCAGCATACGTGCATACATGCATACATACATACATACATACATACATACATACATACATACATACATAAATACAACACACACAGTTTTTGGTTGGATGGGTTGGCCTGGGTTCTACCTTAGTTTCATTGACTTTGAATTAGGTTCATTTAATTTTAAATCTATGTTCTTATTTCTTATGCTATCAATTTAAAGCATATTTAAATTGACAGGTTAAAAAGCAGGTAGGGATGATATTATACTACTGGTTAAATGTATCTTTGAAAATACATTTTGTGAGAATTTTCCAATATAAGTGAAATTATACTAGACAGTAAATAGCTGAATTTTCTAAAGATGAATCATTTTTACTTATATATTAGTGGATACTAGTTATAGAACTCGTTGACTCAGTAAAAAATTCTGAGAACTTTATTTTTTTGTTGTTGTTACATATCTCCCCCTTTCTGCTTGTTCTTGCTGTGTTCATTTTTGCGTTCTTCTGTGTCTGCTTTGTCTCCACCCGTTGCGGCGACGCGCCGTCAGCTCACCGCGCAGGCGGCTTGCCCCGCTCGTGGGCGGCTCTGCTCTGTTCCTGGGCGACTTGCCCTGCCCATGGCGGCTTTTGCCCTGCCGGTGGCGGCTTTTTGCCCTGCCCACGGTGGCTCTGCCCCGCCCATGGTGGCTTGCCCTCTCAAGGCGGTCTGCCCGCTCAGAGAGGCCCTGGGAACCGAACCTGGGGCCTCCCATGTGGTGAACCGGCGCCCTATCCACTGGGCTACAGCCAGCCCTGAGAACTTTATTTGAAGAGTTTTATTGCAAATCAAATCCTCTTATGTTTTTGTATCAGTTAATACATATTTTGATCTTTTGTGGCATTAATCAGAAACTTATTGTTAGGCCTGCATATAGTTTCTGGCAATGATAATTCTGTTTTGACTTTACTACATTAAAATAAGTCATGTACATTAGAGGAAAGGAAATGGACATAATTCATTCTTAAAGGCCTTTTCTAATAGGGAAATCTTTCTTGATTTACCTGGTGTGGGCTGCTGATATGAAATCGGTTTATAGCTTGTTGAAGTTTTTGTGCATTTTGATTTTCATGTGGGTATTTAAGTGAGAAAATCTTTTAGAATCAGTTATGACAACTTAGTATTAATGGGGGAATGCTTTTAATAGAATAGAATAGAAAGAGTGAAATACTTTCCAGTAGTTAAATATGGTTTGTGAAGTGACCAAAGCTTCATAACTTGGGGTCAATATTTGTCTAAAATAATTTTCAAAATACATATTTATGTGCCTGAGAACTTACTATGATGAACTCAAAAAGTTGTTTTAGTCAGTCTTATAATAACTTAGTAGTAACTGAAGACAATGTTTTGGCTTATTGTACTTCATGTTTCTTAAGAAAAGGTACTCTGTTTTCTTTAAGGTAGAAGTATAACAAATTAAACATAGTGACCTTACTGTTGACTGGGTGGGAAAGTGGAGGAAAGTCACTGCATGTTTTTTGTTTGTTTGTTTGTTTTTTGTTTTTTTAAAGTAGTCAAAATGAGGGACAAAATGAAAAAAAAAATTTTTTTTTAAAGGAGGTACCAGGGATTGAACCCAGGACCTCGTACATGGAGGCAGGCACTCAACCACTGAGCTACACCTGCTGCACCCCTCTCCCCCCAACCATTTTGGAAGGTTTTTAACTGCAAATTCAACTTTTTAAATAGATAGGAGTCAGGGTTTGTTTTTCTCCTTGGGAGAGTTTTGGTAGGAGTGACATTCAAGAAATTGATCTATTTCATCATAGATGTCAAATTTATACAGTATTATTGTCTTAATTTTATTTAAATGTCTTTGGGGTCTGTAGTGATAGTCCCTCCTTATTCCAGATTTTGTTAATTTGTGCCTTCTCTCTTTTCTTTGTCTCTCTAGCTAGATAGTGATTCTCAACTAGATAGGGTTTGATTTTAGACCCCAGGGGGCATTTGGCAATATGGTGATGTTTTTGGTTGTCACAATTGGTGTGAAGATGCTACTGGTATTTCTTGGGTAGAAGCCAGGGATGTTGCTAGACATCTTATAGTCCATAGGATGGCCAGCCCCCTCCCACAACAAAGAATTATCCAGTCCAAAATGTTAGTAGTGGTGAAGTTGGAAAGC
Organism: Chaetophractus vellerosus; assembly: GCA_004027955.1. Taxonomy (NCBI): domain Eukaryota; kingdom Metazoa; phylum Chordata; class Mammalia; order Cingulata; family Chlamyphoridae; genus Chaetophractus; species Chaetophractus vellerosus. The sequence goes on from PVKH010015963.1 coordinate 10,057, forward strand.
TAGTCTAGAGGTTTACTGATGTTATTTATCTTTTCAATACCTAGCTTTGGTTTTGTTTTCTTTTTTCCCCCTTAAATTTCCTTCCTTCTGCTTCTGTTTCTCATGAGCATTTTCCTGCTATATAAAATTTTCCCAAAACACTGCTTCAGTTGCATACCACACATTTTGACATGTATTTTCATTTTCAGTTCATCATATTTTTTAATTTCTCTTGAGACTTTCTCATTGACTCATTTTGATTATTTAGAACATGAGTGGACAAACTGTGACCTGTACAACAGGCTTTAGCTTGTTTTTTTATGGCCTTAAATTAAGAATGGTTGTTTTTGTTGTTGTTGTTCGTTTTTTATACAAATTTAAAGGGTTATATGTAAAGAAACAAAAAGTATATGTGACAGAGGTTGTTATGTAGCTCACAAAACTTAAAATATTTACTTTCTGGCTCTTTACAGAAAAGGTTTGCTAAACCCTGGTTTAATTTCTGAGTGTTTAGAGGTTTTTCCAGACTTCTTTCTGTTATTTCTAGTTTAATTCCATTCTGGTCATAGACCATATCTTGTATAATTTCAATTCTTTTAAATTTCTTGAGATTTTTTTTTAAGATCCAATCTTGTTGAGGTGGATGTGTACTCTGTGGTTATTGAGTGGAGCATTCTGTAACTTCAGTTTATTCCATTGGTCAGTGGTATTGATCACTTCTTCTGTATCATTGCTGATTTTCTGTTGATTACTGAGAAGAATATTGAAATCTCCAGCAATAATTCTGGTTATGACCAGTTCTTTTTTCAGTTCTATTAGTTGTGCTTTTTTTTTTCTTCATATTTCACATGACGTTTTACTATGCTATACAGTCCCATGTTACAAGTTTTAGCTTTTCTTTTAGTAATATTCTCTATTCATGTATTTTAAAGCTTTGTTGTTAGATGCATACATATTTTGGATTGTCATATCATCTGGCCAAATTGACCCTTTTAAGATGTATTTTCTTCTATCCCTGGTAATTTTCTTCAGAAGTCTACTGATAATAAAAAAAAGCCATTCCAGCTTTTTTTGTTTGTTTTAGCGTTTGCATGGTATATATTTTTCCATCCTTTTTACTTTTACTTGTCTGTACCATAGTACTTAAAGTGGAATCCTTATAGACAGTGCGTGTAGGTCTACTTTTTTTTTTTTCATTCCATTCTGACAATTTCTGTATTTCAATTAGTGTGTTTAAATCAATCACATCTAATGTAATGATTGATGTTGGGATTTAGAGTTAGCATTTTATTTTTCTGTGTGTTGCCCCTATCCCCTCTCTTTTTGTTCCTTTATTTTCTTGCCTTCTTTTGGATTATTTGATTTTTTTTTTTTTCATTTACCTATTAAGTGTTTTAACTTTATCTCTTGGTGGGTTTTTAATTTTTTTTAAGTGGTTGCTATAGGGACTACAATATACGTACTTAACATTTCATAGTTTGAGAGTTAATATTTTACTACTTTTGGTGGAATATAGAAACCTTACCACCATATCATTCCTTTTCCCTCTTCCCTTCATGTTGCCATTGTCATGTGTATATCTACGTATAACGTCCAGCATTGTTACCATTTTTGGTTTCACTTGTCATAAATATTTTAAAGAATGTAGAGAACAGGAGCCTATTACATTTACCCAGAGTTTTATTGTCTATTGCTGTTCTTTCATTCCTGTTCCACATTTTCCTCTGGTATCATTGCCTCTTCCTCTGAAGAACTTTCTTGAGCATTTCTTTTAGAGCAGGTTCTGCTGGCATGGAATTTTCTTGGGGTTCCTTCATGTGTGAATATATATAAATATTTTAGGACGTACCGGAGATTGAACCCTGGACCTCGTACGTGGGAAACCGGTGCTCAACCACTTGAGGCTACATCTGCTCCTTACCTTTGTTTTTGTTTTTTTGTTTTGTTTTTTTTTTAAAAGAAGCTTTAGATTACATTAATGCTACATAGAAAATATAGGGGATTCCCATATACTCTACTCCCCCTTCCCCTTACCTTTGTTATCTACCTACCTACCTAGCTACCTACCTATCTATTTTTTAGGTGCCAGGGGTTGAATCCAGGACCTCGTATGTGTGACACCATCATCTCCCCTGAGTTAGCTCCCTTGTTTGTTTGCTTGTTGTTTGTTTTTCTGTCTCTAGGAGGTACCTGTAATGGAACCCAGGATCTCCCATGTGGGAAGCAGGCACTCAGTCGCTTGAGCCACATCTGTTCCCCCTTTGTTCTTGAAGGATATTTTTCCTGGTTATAGAATTCTGGCTTGAGAGGTAATTACTTTCAGCACTTTAAAATTGTTCTACTTTCCTTGGGCTTCCATGGTTTCAACTGAGAAATCTGTAGTTGAAATTGTAGAAATCAATTAATTGTTTCCATGTATCAAATGGCCTGTATTTCTCTGGTACCTTTAAGGATTTTTCTCTTAAAATTTTTTTGTATTTTGCGTAGGCGTGGATTTCTTTGATTGGATGTGGTCTGATGTTCTCACAGCTTCTTGAATATGTATGTTTATGACTGACCAGATTTTAGAAGTCTTCATCCCCCCCCCCCCTTTTTTTTGCCCCTATCTCCTTTTGCTCTTCTTTTGGGCCTCCTATGCAATGAATGTTAGCTCTTTTGGTATTATAACACAGGTCTCTGAGGTTCTTCATATGCTGAGTAGTTTTAGATTCAGTTTAGGATACTCTTGAGTTTTAAATCCTGAGGAGAATGTTGACCCTATTTTGCTTTAGCAGGCTGTATTTAGACCAGGTTAGGTTCAGGCTGCTAGTGTCAACCAGCTTTCTGTAGGCACAGGTTCCAATATCAATTCAGTTTTCAAAGTGTTTGCAGTGCTCTTCTGATCAGTCCCATGTGTGTTAGCCAGTTTCCAGCCAGGGATCTGGGTGGTGGTCTGCCTTGTAAACAGTTGTAAAAGCCTCAGATGTGCTGTTAAAGATCAGATCCACACATGAACAGTTCAGAGGTGAAGAGCCTGGAAATTCATACACAGTTTCGTGGAATTACTCTCATTCTCTTCCTTCTTTCTGATTTTCAGCCCTCTGGTCCGAAACCTTGGGCTTTAGTTTCCCTGCTCTGATGTATACTTCCTGTGAGAGTGGCTGTTTCCAGGGTCAAGTGGCAGGAAAGAGAATAAAAAGTAACAGGGATTTGTTCCATGCTTTTGGGACAATAGCGTCTCTGGTTAGAGAGAAGGATTTCCTTCATCAGTTTTAGGTACTTGACTGACTGCCACTTCTGTTACTGTGCTGCTGCCTCAGTCTCGGTGTTGCCTGGGAGCTGGGACAAGAGTGAAAAAGGAATAAAGAAAAAAAAGCCAGGGACTTTTCCCCACTCTCTGTGAACTATAGAGCCTCCCTTGCGTTCCCCTTGGATTAGAAAGGGCTTCTTTTGGAGCTCTTTTTTTCTGCACCTTTGAGTCTAGATCAGGCAGTACTGGAGCAGGGGGAATGGTAAATTGACCACTGGTTCAGTGGAACTTTGAATTCTGGTCTTGTTTCCCAATCCGCCTGGTATCATTTACTTTTTGGAGCCATCTCCATACGTTCTGTTCCAGACTTAAATTTGAATTGAATGTTCTTTAAAATATTTGGTTAGATAATAATATAGGTTTTCTTAACATTATTTTACTTTAAGTATGTGGTTTGAGATTTGCCAGATTCTTTTTTAAATTTTAAGTTTTTTTTTTTTCTTTTTTCAGGAATGCCTCTTCAGTGGGACAAGTGATGAGACCAATTCAATCATAGGCTTCTACTATAGAGGCATTTTTTAGTAATTTTAATTCCAGTTGTCTTCACAGTCCACTTTGAAGACCTTTATATAGTTGCAGAATGACTTGAAATTCTATTATTTAAGCACCATGTTTTAGAGTTTTTGGCTATCACAGCAGTCACTTGGCCCTATTTCTAAAGTCATTAGCCCAGTGATTAATGTTAAACAATTTTGTTTATAGTGTGATCTTAATAGAGTTTCCTTATATAGAGATATTCTGGGAGGATTATTTTTCTATGTGTCTTCAAGATAATAAATTGTTAACTTTCATTTCAGAGATTTATCTGATACCCTTATTTTGTTTTTATAATTTTTTGACCTTCATTTTCAGAAATGCATGCTCAATCCTCATATTTATGATAAGGTTATTTTCAGTTTTTAGTAGAAGATTGGTCAAGTGGGAATAAGGTCATGATATAGGGTATTGGTTGTAAGATTAATGAAGAAGAGATCAGAAGGAAGAAGAATTTCTGAGCCTGATAGAACTGGGTACTGATTAAAGGTGAGGGTTGGGGAAAGCAGTGAATAAGTGCCCAGAGGCAACCTGCTGTTTCCTGGGATGGGGGGTGGGGCTTGTTAACATAATCATGGATCCTCCCCCTCTCTACTGGAGAGTTATATGCACATTGGTGTATTAAATGCTCTTAGAAGTCCTGTCATGAAAAATAATGCTTGGCTTTTGTTTAATACTCTGATTCCTAAACTTACTGATTTTGAAAAACTTTTAAAAAATGTATTGTTTCACAGAGCATTCTGTCTATATAGAAAGTCTTGGTTTAGGAGTACAGGTTTTTGGACAGACATTCAGAAGAAAGCAGCATAGTTTGGATGATAAGAAATTGGAAACACCAAATGTAACTTTTTGTTTTGTTGTAGAAAATTTATAAAGGGAAGAAAGATTATAAAATTCTGCAGGCAGGCATGCCAGGTCATTCATAGGCAGCCCTTACTAATTAATTAAAATTTTTTTGAATAGGTAATACATGTACATGATAAAATTTAAAGGATGTTTAATGAAAAATCATTATTTTTTCCTTTCTTGTCCTTTAACATCCACTCTGACTGCCCCCTTCCCCCCCAATCACTCTTGTCTGTCTTTTATCATTCCAGAGATATTCTCTGCATTTTCATAGGCTTCATCATTCCCCTCCTTCTCCCCAATATACACACACATACTCATTTGGTAGACACTTATTTTCCACCTTGCTGTGCCATTCTTTTAATGGCTGCATAGCATTGTGTTATATGAATGTACCATAATTTATTTAACCAGTTCCATATTGATAGACATTTATGTTACCTTTGTGTTTTATTTTGTACGTATGTGTGTTTTCTATTACAAGCAGTACTGCAATGAATAACTTTCTCATTGTGTGTTTGGTGTGTGTATGTCATTTTGTACTTCTTTTACCTATATTTGTAGGATAAACAACTCAGATTGAATTGCTAGTCCAAAGGATTATGTGTTTTTCATTTTGATAGTGCCAATCTTAAGAGAGTGACTTTCCCTATAGCTTTGCTGTGTCGTCAAACTTTTAAAATTTTACCGGTCTGAATGGTGAAAATGGTACCTTATTGTAGTTTTATTTAAGGGAGGTTTTTTTCTTTTGAGTATTGAAAAAATCTGAGCATGTTTGTAGAGTTCCCTGTTTCCTAGATTCTACGGCTTCCCCTTGAAGGTTTCACTCATTTTATTGGAGTATAGCCTTCAGTAGCTTTCTAGGACGGTAATATAAGAAACAAAATTTTTTGAAATTTTGGATGTCTGAAAATATCTTTTGCACTCCTGTTTGATTCTTATAATTTTAAGTTGGGCACAATTTTCAAACCCTCAGAATTTTGAAAATGCACTTATTTCCTTTGCATGTTATTTGTTTTTTCTCTTTGGAACCTTCAGATACTTCTTTACCAACCCCCATGATTCAAATGCCACAGTGATGCTCTTTGTTGTGTATCTTTAAAAATTCACTTGCTAGGTGTCTGATGAATGTTTCTGGTATGGGGCCTCTCATGTCCTTCAGTGTGGGAAATTTTTAATATTATTTCTTTGCTAATT
>PVKH010015964.1:0-15896 GCA_004027955.1 Chaetophractus vellerosus
CTGCCCTCTCTTCTCATCCTTCTCCTCCTGTCTTCACTGGGATTCGATCCTCGGAACCTCCTATGTGGGAGAGAGGTGTCCTACTACCGCTTGTTCCACCTTATTTCCTGGCTTTTTGGTGCGCCTCGTCTTGGCTCTCTCTTGTGCTACTCTCCTGTTATGACATCATTTTGCTGTGTGGCTTGCGGGGCCTGGTGGCCCATGCGCCTTCTATATTTTTCTTTTTTTATTTTTCTGGGAGGTCCCGGGAGTCGAACCCAGGTCCCTCCATATGGGAGATGGATGCCCAACTACCCGAGCCACATCTTTCCCCCTGCTATATTTCTTAAGGTTGACCTAAGATACCCAAAGTTACAGTCTTTTCCCATACAGGATGGTCATATAATAAATCAGGCTTAGTTTAACACCAGCATTCTAAAAACCAGATCTAGGGAGAAAAACTAGGTCTGGGGACACATGTGTGGTTTCTAATATAGTAAATGTTTAGCCTACCCTGATTATCACAAAATCAGGACAGCGAGAATATTCGCATGATTGCTGTTAATTACATTCACAAAGTTATGCTACTGTCATCACCATCCATTACCAAAACTTTTCTGTTACCACAAATAGAAACTCTGTATCAATTAAACGCTATATCAGTTAAGCATTCACTCCCCATTCCTTCCGCATTCCCCACCCCCACAGCAGCCCTTGGTAACCTGTGTTCTGGTTTATGAGTTTGCGTCTTCTAATTATTTCATATCAGTGAGATCACATGATATTTTTCCTTTTCTTACTGATTATTTCCCCAACATGATGTCTTCATGGTTCATCCACGTAGTCACATATATCAGAATTAAATTCCTTTTTACAGTTGAATAATATTCTTTTGTATACCACATTTTGTTTATCCATTCCTTAGTTGATGGACATTTGGGTTGCTTCCCATCTTTTGGCTATTGTGAATAATACCGCTATGCACATTGGTGTGCAAATGTCTGTTTGAGTTCCTGCTTTCACTTCTTTTTGGTATATACTTAGAAGTGAGATTTCCAGGTCATATGGTAATTCAATAGTTAACTTTGTGAGGAACTGCCAAACTGTTTTCCACAGCCTGCACTGTTTTACATTCCCACCAACAATCAATGAGTGTTCGTATTTCTCAACATTCTTGCCAACACTTAATTTCTTCTTCTTTTTTTTTTAAAGGGAACGTTCTTTTAAATTCATTTATTATATATACCCCCCCCCTTTCTGCTTGTTCTTGCTGTGTTCATTTTTGCGTTCTTCAGTGTCTGCTTGTCTTCCCCCGTTGCGGCGACCCGCCGAGTCAGCTCACCTCGCGGTGGCCTTGCCTGCTTGCGGGCGGCTTACCCTGCTCACAGAGGTTTGCCCTGCCCATGGCGGCTTTGCCCTGCCCGCGACGGCTTTGCCCTGCCTGCGGCGGCTTGCCTTCTCAAGGCGGTCTGCCTGTTTGGAGAGGCCCGGGAACCGAACCTGGGGCCTCTCATGTGGTAAACCGGCACCCTACCAATTGAGCTACAGCCGGCCCTCTTATTTTCTTTTTAGGTCCTGGGGATTGAACCCGGGAGTTCGTACATGGGAAGCAGGAGCTCAATCACTGTGCTACATGCATTTCCCATCTTCTTTTTAATAGTAGCCATTCTAGTGAAATGGTATTGCATTGTGGTATTGATTTGCATTTTCCTAATGGCTAGTGTTATTGAGCATCTTTTCTTGTGTCTGTTGGCCATTTGTGTATCATCTTTGGAGAAATGTCTATTCAGGTGTCTTGTCCATTGTTAAATTGGGTTGTTTGTCTTTTTGTTGTTGAATTGTAGGATTTCTTTATATATTCTGGGTCTTTAACCCTTATCAAGTAGTGGCTTCTAAATATTTCTCCTCATTCTGTAGGTTGTGGTTTTACTTTCATGATGAAGTACTTTGATGGACCCTTACCCCACATCATATACAAAAATATCAACTCAGTGGATCAAAGACCTAAATATAAGAACCAAAACTATTAAATTCCTATGAGAAAATGTAAGGATTCATCTTCAGGACCTTGTGTTAAGCAGTGATTTCTTAGACTTTAAACCAAAAGCACAAGTAACAAAAGAAAAAATAGATGTTCCAGCCCAGCTCCTGAAGGACACAGGTTGGGATGGCTGCAAGACCAAAGAATGCACCTGGCATGTAGTTAGACATAAGCTTTATTTATTGGGACTTACGACAGGAGAGGGTCTCTGAAGGCGGTGGTTTGGAGAATGAAGATAGCGCTCTGCAAAGAGGTGGAAAATGAGGGGCAATATAAAGGGTCTCAGAACAAAGACATTTTATAAAGGCTTTCTGCTTGGGTCACATGAAACACATAAATGGGGCTGGTTATACTACTGTAGGAAGAAATTGTACAGCCTGGAGAAAATTGCAGTCTAGATACCATCTGTACGTTTTCCTTATGTGGAGGTTTGTTGCATTTTAACTTGAGTCCTGGGGCATGCAGGCCACTGTGTTGTGCTGACTGAGTTTCCCTTAGGGAGGGGGACCCATGGCCAGAGACCTGCTGGATCCCCACAGTAAATAAAGAGGACCTCCTCAAAATTAAAAACTTGTTTGCATTATAGTGTTTTATAGTAATGATGAATTGAAAATCACATAAGATCAATGATACATAAAGTTAATGAAGTACTACTACCAACGTGATAATTTGAAAGAATGTGAGAAAGTGAAATGTTTACAGGGAAAAATTGTTTATACAACACCCAGTTATGTATAATGTGTAAAGATAAACTGGAAGGAAATAATGGACATTTTTTAGTTAGGGTGGTGATATTTCTTTTGAAATTTCCCTTTCATATTATAATATTTTCTTCCTAACATGTGTAAACTCTTGGCTCAATACTAAACTGTAGAGGACTGTTCAAACTGGGCTTTGCTTTCCTTGGTTGACATGGACCAAGGGTGGTCCCAGAGTATTGGCTGAGTTAAAATCTGCAGGCGGGAAGAATATAAGGGTTTGCTCTGCCTCTAGTTGCTTCCCTGGTACCGCCTACATTTCCTTCCACTTTTACCTCTTCACTCCATAAATGTATTGGGGATGTAGCAGCTAAAGGAACAGGCAGGATTTGTATCTGCTGGAGCATGGTGACGAGAACAAACGGGGAAAGGAGTATGGGCAGTTTTAGGGCGATGGGGGAAGGCAGCATTTGAGTCAAGACTTGAAGTTGGGGAGCAGCGATAAGGAGGCGAGAGCCCTGAAACCCTGAGGTTGTGGGAAGGCTGAGGGCAGGGAAGCGATAGGGCCAGAGACAGAAGGGGAGAGTCACTTGTAGGTGTGACCTGTGTCCTAATGGGACCATGCTTGTTGCAGTACTGAGGGGAGCAAGGGAGAAGCAGAGAAATGCGGTGAAAGGCTGTGGCCGCTGTGGAATCTCAGTGAGTGAAGAAAGTAGCTTGGATAGACCATGATACGAGGTGGAGGCGGAGGCAGTGAGAGAAAAACTGTCCGATTCAGGGTCTGTTTGGAAACAATCAGTCAAGGTTTATTAATGCATTGAGTATGTAAGTGGGATGTGAGACAGAGGAGTCAAGACCCTGAGAATGTTTAGAGGTAGAGTCAGAAGGACTTGCTGATGGCACAGACAAGGGTTGTGGTGTTTTAGGTCCTGGACCTGTGCCTGGTGGAAAGGTGGCTGCGGAGACAGGGATGAATGTCTAATAGACATCCAGGTGGAGATATTTAGGTGGATGGAGGTCTGCGCTAACAATATAAATTTGGAAGTCAGTAGCATAAAGAGGAAATTAAAGCCACAAGACTGGATGAGAGCACCAAGGGAGTGGGTGTAGAGCAGGGTTTCTCAGCCGCAGCACTGTGGACACTTGGGGCCGGGTAATTCTTTGTTGTGGGTGAGCTGTCCTGTGCATTGTATTATGTTTAGCAGCATCCCTGACTCCTAGCCACTAGATGCCAATAGCCAACCCTCTGGTACGACAGTAAAAATATTTCTGGGGATGGTGTGTGTGCGTGTGTGAGAAATTGCCCTGATTGAGAACAACCGTTTTAAAGAGACTTTAACAGGAATCTGAGCTCTTCTCTAAGCTTGGTCCAGTCATAACCTCTGTCTTTATATCGGGCCCTTGCAGTAGTATCTTAACTGGCTTCTCACTGTTACCCCTACAGTTCATTCTCTACCAAGAATCCACAGTGGTCCTTAAAAAGAACCAAAACAACAAAAACCCACTCAGATTGCACCCCTCCCCCAAATGACTGCAGCTAAGGGAAAATGGACCTGGGGTCCTGGGCCAGCTTGCTGACCGAGTGCCGGCCTCTCCTCCCCTTACTTGTCCAGGGCCAGCTGCACTGTCTTCCGGTTCTTCACACCCAGTGCATCCTGCTTTCACCCTTGCACCTTCTTCCCTCCCTGGGGCTCAGCTCAAGTGCTCCCTTTATGGAGAAGCCTTCTCGGGCCATTGTAATGAAGGTAACTGGCCCGCCCTGTTATTCTGTCTCTACCTTGATTTATTTCTCTCAAATCATCTTTATTTTCTCCCCATTTTGTTTGTTTGTTGACTTCCTTTCCCCTCTCCTTTAGAAAATGTGTTCCTTGAGATCAGGAATCTTGTTTGGTTTTCTTCTCTGCACATAGTGAGTGCTTACCCTTTTGAATGAGAGGGAATATCCTTCCAGGCTTCTCTGCCTTTACGTGCATATGCATGTGTAGAAGTATGTATGTATTTAACATATATACATGAGTATGCAGTATGTGTTTTTAACTGGCTTTTTTCATTCTTTTCTAAAAATTACTCCCTTTTAATTTTCCGCATATAGGTTTTACCAAGCACAAAATATAAAGCATTCCTAACGGTGGTTTTAAGCATTTACAAATTCTAATGTTGTTTTATTTTCTCGAAAATTGAGACCTAACAAATTTGTCATTATATTGAAACAAAGTATATGTAAATTTTTCACATCAAACACTTTCATTATAAATATTTGAAGGAATGCTCAGAAAATGACAGGTAGGTTTTATACGGTTGTATGTAGAAAGAAAATCTTGAAAGTGATGCAAAAAATAGATACTTAAATGACATTTGTTTTTTATTTTAATACAAAGAAAATTGCTCATAATTTCATGACCCAGAATAACCTCTTGACATTTAAACAAACACACAGAATCACACACGTACATGTCTGGTTGGAAAATTTAGCCATCCTTTTGAATGCTCTGCTTTGCTATTTTTATAGTTTCTTTAAGAATATCATGCTGCTTGTAATTATCTGGAATTTCCTTCTTTGGATTCATTCGTATTGTTGTATGTTGCTGTAGTTGATTTATTTCGTCTGCTCTATAATCTTTCATTGTGTGAATATATCCCAATGTTTTCATCCACTCTCCCATTTGGGAGACATTTCAGTTGTTTACAGGGTTTTTTATTTTTGTTTTCTCTCTCTTAATTGTGGGCTAATGCGGTTAGGAACATTTCTGTATTTGTCTCTTTTCTTGGGTGTGTACCTAGAGGAGTAGAATTTCTGAGTCATTGGGTATGTAAATGTTCAACTTTAGGAGATAATGGAAGCTGTTTCCAAAATGGCTATATTGAAGCACACTCCCACCAGCAGCGGGAGAAGTGTTTGTGTCCTCCCCTTCCTCCAGTGCATGGTATTGTCAGGCTTTTTAAGCTTGGTCAATTGAGTGTGTGTAAAATGGTATCTCATTATTGTCTTAATTGGCATTTCCTTGATCACTGATGATATTGAACTTCTGTTCACCTGTTTATTGGCTGAACGTATTTCCTTTTCTGACATGTCTGTAGATGTTATTTGCCCCTTTTTGGGCTCTTCAGTACTTATTATTTTGCAGTTCTTTTGTATATACATTGTAGTAATTCTTTGTTGGTTTTGTATATCGTGACTATCTTCTCCCAGTTTTACAGTCTGTCGTTGTATTTTATTTAAAAAACCTTTTTTTTTATCCCACAGTCTGAAGATACCTACATATTTTTGTATGTTTAGTTTAAAATTTTCTTTTTCTTTTTTTTTTTTTTTAACCGGGAGGTCCCAGGGACCGAACCCAGGTCCCTCCATATGGGAAATGGATGCCCAACCATTTGAGCCACATCCTCCCCCACTAAATTTTGTTTTGACATTTAATCTTATTTTTCCTAGAGTTGGCTTTTTTCTTCCTCTTTTTAAAAATAAATGATGTGACGTGGGCATTCGGTTTCATCTTATCTTGTCTTGATATGCTTAAACATTTTTTTTTTCCTGAACCCAGCACCTTGTACATGGGAAGCAGGCAATCAAACCACTGAGCTACACCTCCTCCCGTAATCATTTTTCCTAGCTTCAGGTATTGAACAGCTTTTTCTTTCTGTACAACTCTGACATGCTACCCTGGACCCCAGAGTTCATCCTTGAGTGAATCTGTCTCGGGGCTCTGTTTTATGACTCATCACCCCACTGCTCTATGCTTCTTGATGACACCATTTCATCGTAAATTCTCGGGACTGGTAGGGTGGTCTCTTTGCCCTGTCCCTCTACTTCAGAATGTTCTGGATATTCTTGGCTATCTACTCTTCAATTTACATTTTATAATCATCAAATCCCATTAAAAATCCTGTTGAGATATTGATTGGAATTGCATCAAATCCTTAGATCAGTCTGGCAAGAACTCGTAACTTCTCAATATTATGTCTCCCTATTTGTGAACATAGCATATCCCTGCATTCATTTAGTTGTCTAAAAAAATCTCCGTGAAATTTTACAAATTTTCCTGTGGAGGTCTTGCCATCTTTTGTAGGTTTATTCCCAGGTAGCAGATGATTCTCTCATTCTACTGGAAATGATGTTTTTTCTTTCATCACATTGTATAATGAACATTTGATTTCTCGTTCTGTTTATCCATCTATTTAGTTTTATTGCTTTTCATGATCATTCTTCATTTTAAAGGTAGGGCTTCTAATATTTTCTCATTTATCAAAATAATGTTTGCTTTCGTTTTTTTTTTTAAATATTCTATCAGAATAAGGAACTTCTATTCCTAATTTAGTTTTTAAAAAAAAAATTATTATTTGGGGCTGGCTCGATATCCCAGTGGATAGGGCGCCGGCATACCACATGGGAGGCCCCGGGTTCGGTTCCCGGGGACCTCTCCTAGCGGGCAGACCGCCTTGAGAATGGCAAGCCGCCATGGGCGGGCCGGAGCCGCCGTGGGCAGGGCAAAAAGCTGCCATGGACAGGCAAAAGCCGCCACGGGCAGGGCAGGGCAGGTCGCCCGCGAATGGAGCGCAGCCAGCCACCCGCGAACTGAGAGCCGGCTGTGAATAGAAGCAGAAGCCGCCCACAAGCGGGGAAAGCCGCGCCTGCGCAGTGACCAAGTCTCGGCGCTTCGCCGCAACGGGGGGAAGGGGAGATATGTAATAAAATAAATCTTTAAAAAAAAATTATTGAAGTATATCACTCATACATAAACATACATAAACAACAAGTATATAGTAATAGTTGTGAACTTACAAACATCATACAGGGCTCTCGTACCTCACCGTACCACCAATACCTTGCATTGTTGTTAAACATTTTTAACTAATGATTAAAGAGTATCCTCAAAATATTACTACTAACCAAAGTATTTTCCCCCAACCTACCCTATTATTATTATTATCATTTATACATGAACATACATAAACAATAAGTGTATAGTAAAAGTTGTGAACTTACTAAGCAAACATCCTAACTTTATATGGGGGTCCCCATACATCAACCCACCACCAACACCTTGCACTGTTGTGAGACATTTGTTACAACTTTTTGAAGAATATTGTCAAAATCTTACTACTAACTATAGTCCTTGTCTTATATTTAGTGGATTTCCCCCCCCCCAAACCATGCTATTATTATTTTTAAAATATTATTTTTATGACAGAAGATGTAAACTTACAAAACAATCATGCACATGTGCAGAATTCCCAAACAAAACCCCTCTATCAGTACACCACACTGTGGTGGAACATTTGTTACGGATTATGAGATGTATCATCAGACTATTAGCACCAACCATGGTCTATCGTGTACATGTGGCATACTTTTTCCATACTCTCTCATTATCAACACAGTACATCTTTGGCATAGATGTATGAATATTACATTATTACTCTTAACCACAGTCCATAGGTCACTCCAGTTGTATTTTTCCCATGCTTCCCCACATTCCCACCTCCCTGCAATAGTGATGTACATCTGCCCTAGCTCACCGAGAACACTCTTGCATCTGTACCCTCAACCACAATTCTCATCTACCCCTGGGTTTACTGTGTTATTCAATCCCTAGATTATTCTCTAGCTTTCTGTCAGTTGGCATCTACATCCCTAGACTATCCTTTTCAGCTACATCCCCACTTATAAACTAGCTGCTACTCACTATAATGTGTTACCATCCACTCTATACATTTCCACACTGTTACACTAAAGCTAATTAAAACTTCTACATACATTAAACATCAGTAGTCCATCTCAGTCCTCATCCCTTTTAAGAATCCACCACCTACCACCAGGTCTTAAAGATAATTTTCCTACATTTTCCTCTAGAAGCTTTATGGTTCTTGCTTTTATATTTAGGTTTTTGATCCATTTTGAGTTAATTTTTGTATAAGGTGTGCGATAGGGGTCCTCTTTCCTTCTTTTGGCTATGGAGATCCAGTTCTCTCAGCACCATTTGTTGAATGGACTGTTCTGCCCAAGCTGGGTGGGTTTGACAGGCTAGTCAAAAATCACTTGACCAGGGGGCCGGCTCGATAGCCCAGCGGATAGGGCGCCGGCATACCACATGGGAGGCCCCGGGTTCGGTTCCCAGGGACCTCTCCTAGCGGGCAGACCGCCTTGAGAATGGCAAGCTGCCATGGGCGGGCCAGAGCCGCCGTGGGCAGGGCAAAAAGCTGCCACGGACAGGGCAAAAGCCGCCATGGGCAGGGCAGGTCGCCCACGAATGGAGCGCAGTCAGCCACCCACAAACTGAAAGCCGGCCGTGAATGGAAGCAGAAGCTGCCCACAAGCGGGGAAAGCCACACCTGCGCAGTGACCAGTCTCGGCGTGTCGCCGCAGCGGGGGGGAAGGGGAGATATGTAATAAAATAAATAAATCTTTAAAAAAAAAAAATCACTTGACCATAGGTGTGAGGGTCTGTTTCTGAACTATCAGTTAGGTTCTATCGGTCTATATGTCTGTCTTTTTGTCATTGCTGTGCTGTTTTTACCACTGTAGCTAGGTAATATGATTCACAGTTCGGAAGTGAGCGCCCTCTAACTTTGCTTTTCCTTTTTAAGATGTTTCTGGCTATTTGGGACCCCTTACTCTTCCAAATAAATTTGATAATTGTATTTTCCATTTATTTAAAAAATGCTGGTGGGATTTTTAATGGGATTGCATTGAATCTGTGTATCAATTTGGATAGAATTGACATTTTAATGATATTTAGTCTTCCAATCCGTGAGTAAGGAATGTTCTTCCGATTATTTAGGTCGTTTTTGATTTCTTTTAACAATGAGTTGTAGTTTTCTGAATACAAGCACTTTACATCATTGGTTAAGTTTATTCCTAACTATTTGGGTTTTATCTGTCATTTTTACCACTCTTTTGACACTTTAGTTACTTTTATTGATATAATCTTCATTTCTAGACTCTCTTCCAGGCCTCCCTCTCCTGTCTTTTCTTTTCAGGCTGTAGCACACCCTTTAATATTTCCTGCAAAGCCAGTCTCTTGTTTACAAACTCTGTTTCTGTTTATCTGTGAATATTCTAAACCTGCCTTCATTTTTGAAAGACAGTCTTGCTGGATATAAGATTCTTGGTTGGAAGTTTTTCTCTTGCAGTATCTTCAATATATCATACCACTGTCTTCTTGCCTCCATGGTTTCTGATGAGAAATTGGCACTTAATCTTATTGGGTATCCCTTATATGTTATGCATTGGTTTTCTCTTGCTGCTCTCAGAATTCTCTTTGTTTTTGGCATTTGACATTCTGATTAGTATGTGTCTAGGAGTTGGTCTATTCGGATTTATTTGCATGGGATATTATGTCCTTCAAAAGGGTTGGGAAATTTTCTACCATTATTTCTTCAGATATTCCTTCTGCCCCTTTTCCCTTCTCTTCTCCTTCTGGGACACCCATGACACGTATGTTTGTATATCTCTTGCTGTCGTTTAGTTCCCTGTTCAATTTTTTCCATTCTTTTCTTCATCTGTTCTTTCGTATGTTCACTTTCAGATGTCATTTCTTCAAGCTCACCAATCCTTTCTTCTGCCTTCTCAAATCTGCTATTATATGAGTCTGGTGTATTTTTAATTTCATTTATTGTGCCTTTCATTCCCATAAGATCTATTTTTCTCTGTATGCTTCCAAATTCTTCTTTGTGCTCATCCAGTGTCTTCTTAATGTCCTTAATCTCTTTAGTCATCTCATTGAATTTATGAAGATTTGTTTGAACATCTATGACTAGTTGTCTCAACTCCTTTATGTCACCTGGAGGCTTATCTTATTCCTTTCACTGGGCCATATCTTCCTTTTTCTTGGTGTGGATTGTAATTTTTTTGTTGATGTCTTGCATCTGGCTTACTAGATGTATTTATTCTGGGTACAGTTTCTCTCTTTAGTTTAGGGCTTTCTTGCCTTTTCTCCCTTGCTGGTTGTGTAGTAGGAGCTGAGGGTGTAGTTGGTGCTGTAAGTTGTGGAGGCTCAAGCTGCCCTCATTGCCCCAGGGACTGATGAAGCTTCTCCCACCATTCTCCTTTGCCAGGGGTAGGGACAGAGCCACAGCCGTGTGTAATAATCCAGGTCTTGCTTCACACTCCTTTCTCCCCTGCCTGGGGTGGGGAGGGAGCTGCCGGTGTGGGCAGTAATCTATGCCTTGTGGGTCCAAAATGACCGCAGCTGCCCCAGTAGATTTCTGACTACTCAGTCTTTGCCAACCGAATGTACCTGCGGTTACCCGGAGAGGCTGGTGCAGGGCTCACCAGCTTCCTCCCCGCTAGAGGTGGGGATGAAGCCTAGGCCAGGGCTGCAGGCTGATCTGGGTGAAGGAAACTGGTCTCTACCGTCACTGTGATTTTCAGTCAGCCGGGCTTCCCCTCATGCGGGGGGTGGAGTCAAAACGGCTACTGGCCTTCTGACCTGGACAGGCTCAAACTTTAGCTGTTCCTAGGCTTATACTTTAGCCAGCCAAATTTACTAACCAGTAGCTGAAAATGGTGGCCAGCCATCTATTCCTCCCCCGTTTTTGGGACCTTCCAGTTCCTGCCACAGAATAGCTCCTGAGGTGGCTTGCGGCTGGCTCCGGAGTAGGATGATCACCAGCCTCTTAGGCGTGGCCTGTATTTTCCTGGAGAGGCTGGCGCAGCTCCTCCCAGCTTCCTCCCTCCTGAGGTGGGGCTGGGTCTTATGCTAGAGCTGCAATCTGATCTAGATGGAAAGAAGCCTGTCCCTACCAGCACTGTGATTTTCAGTCTACCCGGCTTCTAATTTACTTTGTGTGTGTAAATGTTTCAGTATTGAATTTTACCAAATACTTTTTCTTTATGAGTTTTTTAAAGTTACTTCGTCCTTGCATACTGGAATAAATCCAACATATATTTAATACACTGTTGAATTCAAGTTGCTGATATTTTGTTCAGGATTTTTCATCTGTATTATTTAATTGAAATGGGCCTGTTGTTTGTTTGTTTTGGTATCAGGGTTGTGCTGGCCACAGATGGAGAAAGTATTATTTCAGGTTCTTTTGTCTAGGACAGTGTTGACCTGGAGGAAGCCTGCCTTCCGGTTGTGTGGGAACCTGGTGCGCCGAGTTCCCACTTGGCTTCATATGATGTCCCCTAGGTTGGCAATGCAGTGTTAGCATCGTCATTGGGAGAGTTTGTGGTGGGCAGGGGTTTGTTCCATTGCTTCCTGATTTGCCGTGGCAGGAATTAGCGGGTTGGTTCATGGGCTGTCTGTCCTCCATCCTTGGAACGAGAGGGTGGGGCAGGGTAGGGGTCGTCCTGGATCTGAGGAAACTGCAGTGCCTTGGAGCAGCATGGAGGGGAAGGGAAGCAATGGGGAGGCTCTTCTGGGCACCTCCCTGAGCCGGCGCTGCCCGCACCCAGGTGTCCTGCAGCCTGGCTGCTGTGGGAGATGCTGGCTGTTTGGCTTGGGGTGCAGATGTGCCGATGCCGGGGATTTCTTGGAGCACCTGTGACCTAAATTGTAATGCGGTTAATGTTCCCAGCTCAGGAGGTTTCTAGGCGGGATCTCTCAGCCATGTTGTCCGTCGGGCCAACCGCCTTCCCCCTTTCACTGTACTAACCTGCCTCACATCCATGTTGTAGCATGTATCGGCACTTCATTCCTTTTTATGGTTTAGTAATAGTCCATTGTTTGTACACACCACATTTTGTTTATTCATCGACCAGTTGATGGGTATTTGAGCTGTTTTCACCTTCGGGCTATTATGAATAATGCTGCTGTGAGCATTTGTGCACAAGTGTTTGTGTGAACGTATTTATTTCTCTTGGTAGATACCTAGGCTAGGAGTGGAGTTCTTGGGTCATATGGTAACTCTATATTTAATGTCTTGAGGATTCCCAGAGTTGTTTTCCTTAGTGGCTGTAGCATGTTGCAGTCTCACTAGCAGTGTATGTGGGTTCCAATTTCTCCACATCCTCACCAAAATTTGTTATTTCCATTTTTTATAATGATAACTTTCCCTCCTACTGGGTGTGATTTGACTTGCATTTCCTTAATGTCTAATAAAGTTGAGCATCTTTTCCTGTGCTTGTTGGCTTTTTGTCTACCTTCTTTGGAGAATGTCTATTTAAATCCTTTGTCCATTTTTATTTTTTTATTTTTATTTTTAAGATTTATTTATTTTTATTTATTACATATCCCCCCCCTTCTGCTTGCTCTTGCTGTGTGTCCATTCTTCTGCGTTTTTCTATGCCTGCTTCTTGTCCCGCCCCCCCCCCGCCCCCCTCCCCCGTCTTTGCGGCGACGGGCCGAGAGGCGGCTCGCTCCGTTCGTGGGTGGCTCCATTCCGTTTTTCATGAGCGGCTCTCCTCCATGTTTTGCGGGCAACAGTCCTCCATGTTTTGCAGGCTGCCCGGCTTCCGCTGACTTTGCCATGCCCGTGGGGGCTCCGCCCTGCCCATGGCGGCTTTTTGCCTTGCCCACAGTGGCTTTGCCCCGCCCAAGGTGGCTTGCCTTTCTCAAGGCCGACTGCCCGCTGGAAGAGGTCCCTGGGAACCGAACCCGGAGCCTCCCATGTGGTACACTGGCGCTCTTATCCACTGAGCTATCTAGCCAGGCCCCCTTTGTCCGTTTTTAAACTGAGCTTTTTTTTTTTTATTGTTGAGTTGTAAGATTTCTTTTATATTTTGGATACTAGACCCTTATCAAATATTGGCGACCCCCACATTGCTGTGTCCAACTTGGATCTCTCCAAAACTCCAGATTCCTGTGGCACGCGTGCTCATGCCTCCCTTTTAAGGGCACCTCACACCCTGTGGCCTTCCCGGAGGGGAGCCTGTGAGCTGCTGCTCCCCCCACCCCAGCCTGCTGGCCGCAGGGCTCCTTCTGGGTGCTGTACAGGTCCTTCTCCACCCTGCACTCTGCGGGGGTTCCTGGCTCGTTTGGAGGCAAAGCCAGGGCCTCCGGCGACTTGTCATTTACCTTCTTCACCCTGGCTCCCTGGTGTTCCTAGAAGGGGGGCAGGTGTGCTCGCCCAGCTCTTTCAATGCAGGCTGACTCCCAGCCTCCTGGCTCAGGTGCCCCTCTCCTGGTGTCTGTGTTTCCTGCCCTTTCCATGTCTTGCATTGGCTGTCCTCCTCCCCTCCCCACTGGTCTCTGGTGTTTCTTGGCACCTCTGCATCCTGTCTGTTCCAGCATGCCTGTCCTGCTTTGGCTTGCCCCCGTCCTGGTTTAGGACTTGTAGGTCTTTGGCTAGTTTTGTCATTCTTCACTGTTTTGAGACTAATATGCTAGATTTGGTGCTATTGCTAGTAGTTGAGTGTAACAGACTAGTCCTGAACTAGTTGGTTGGTGGTTTTCGCTTATGTGGGCGGGAATGGCTGCCACTTGTTTGCTGTGTCACACATTTGAGAGACAGCAGTGAACAGGGCATTCTCTCCAACCTTGTAGAGTTTAAATAATGGATTAGTGAAGTGTTTCTTGTTTATAATTATTGGATCTGTCCATTCTTTAGCACTTTCCTACTTTCTAGATGGGCTCAGATTTTAAAAATTTCTCATTAAATGTAGGAAAAAGCGGAGGGAAATAGACCAAAATATATCTCGATTATTTCTGAATTGTGGGATCACCAGTAATTTTTTGTTGTATTTTTATATATAATACTTTTCTTCATTGAGCATGTATTTCTTTTTTTATTTTCTTTTTATTTATTTATCCCCCCCTCGCTGCTTGTGCTCGCTGTGCCCATTTGCTGTGTGTTTTTCTGTATCTGCTTGTCTCCCTTTGTTGCGCCAGCTCACCACGCCGCAAGGTTTGTCAGCTCACCACTCTGCGTGGGCCTTTATTTCTTTTACAGTAAGAAAAAAATGGGTGAAAATTCTCATTTATTTATAAGCAATTCAGTTCATATGATTGAAGTTGATTTATTTTAAATACAGTAAAAACCTAAAGGGAAGTTGACCCCGAATTTATCAAACCAAAGCTACCCAGAAACGTTTGCATTGCTGTGAGTTCTATGTAAATGAGGACACCAGCCCTGAGGCACTTTTGAGCCCAGAGCCCACCCATGGGCCCTTTCCTTCCCAGCCCTTCAGCTTCAGGACCTGCCCCATCCCTTGTCCTTCTGCTCAGCACCTCCTGCATGTCAGACCCCACAGTAGGGCACCCAAAGACCCTTCCTATGCACTGTCTTCACTGTCATACTAAGGCATTATTTGTCTTTTTCACTCTCATCCCAGGAGTGTAGAGATCACTTTTCTAGAGGCTACATGGAAAATGATGTTACCACTGATAGAATGCCAGAGGCTGTGCCAGCTCCAGCCAGAAAAGATATTTATAAAAATATAAAGCATTGCCACTCTTCTATTTTATTTGTTTTGGAAAAAAGTTATTTTTCATGAATATATATTATTTATCTTAACGTGTAATGGGTTTATTAAAGGCAGCGGCAATAGTTTAAAATGTTCTTAATTCTAACGTGGTAAATATCAATAGCTGTAACACATATAAAACAAGAGCTCTGGGGTGCTCTGAACTCCTGGGGAGTGTAAAGTGGTCCTGAGACCAAAAAGCTAGAGAGCTGCCGTCTTGGTAGTAAAATAATGAGCAAAGCAAAGAAACGTAATCCAAAATTCCCATTTCTCCTAGAGCTTCTGTTTTGATGGGGGCAAATTTTACAATTTTGCATGACATGTTTCAGAATATTCAGCTCCTTTGGTTTTACTATCCTTTACTATGCTCAGTATTTTTATCAGCATATGGACTTTGAATGAAATTGAGCTGTAAATGTGTCTTATTTTCCCATGCTGTCCTGATTCTGTTACAGAGCAGTACTGCAGAAGGATTTAAAAAATATCTCTCTAATATGAGTGAGGAATGTGGTTCTCTTCCAAGAACCTTTCTGATTATATTGAAAAGTTCATTAGTATATTTCTGTGGTTTTCTGCATGTAACTTGCACTTATTCTTTTAACCACAAGATGGTGCCTTTGTTTAATAAGCCTTTAGGTTGACTGAGTTTTGGAGATTTCCTAACAATGAAGGGTCTACAATTTTGGTATGGACTACCTTTTTGCCAATTTAAAATGATCTTACTCTGCTTAGACAAGAATGCTTTCTTCCTTTCAGGTCAATACAGCCTCATCTTCATGTAGGATGAAATCCTAGAAAGCCTAAGAACAGCTGCTCCCCCAATCCCCCCCCCCCC
>PVKH010015965.1:0-15896 GCA_004027955.1 Chaetophractus vellerosus
AGCAACTGCAGGCACTTTCAGCCCACACAGACTGGATAGTCAGACCCCTGTACCTCCATCCTTGCCCCCAAATAGGACAAGAGGGAGCTGTGTTTCCTCCATGTCTCTGGGCAACTGCTGAAAGGACTGGTTTATTGAACACTTGGGGCTCTACCCTGCCTTCCCCCCATAGGATAGGAGGGGGCTGGTGTTTCTCCATCCTCTCTGGACAACTGCAGGTACTTTTAGCTTGCACAGACTGGATACTCAGACATCTGTAGCTCCATCCCTGCCCCTCAATAGGATAAGGAGGAGAGCTGTGTTTCCTCAGCCTGTCTGGGCAACTGAAGGTGCTTTTGGCCCAAACGGACTAGTTTCTTGGGCACCTGTGGTTCCATCCTCCCCCTTAAAGGGCAGAAGGACCAGGACTCCCTCAGCCTCTCAGTGCAACTGCAGGCACTTTTGTCCCACACAGATTAGATTGTTGGGCACTCCAGAGGGTCAATCCCCACTCCTAGAAGGGAAAGAGGGGGGCTGGAGCTACGTTAGTCTACTCAGTCAATTGTGGTCAGTTTTGACCTGCACAGCTTAGTTTTCTGCCCATAACTTCAGTTCCATCCCTGCCCAGGCAGGGGAGGAAGAAGCATGAAGCTTCATCAGTCTCTTTGGGCTACCTGTCCTGCATAGCTCGGATTACTGTGGCTCTGTCCTTACCCCTGGCAGAGGAGAAAGATGGGAGAAGCTTCAGTGGTTTCTGGGGCAATGTGGTCAGCTTCAGCCTCCACAGCTTAGAGTACCAATCACATCCTCAGCTCCTACTATAGAACCAGCAAGGGAGAAAGGGCAAGAAAGCCCTAAAGAGAGAAACTACACCCAGAAAAAATATATCTAGTAGGCTAGATGCTAAGACACCAACAAAAAATTACAGTACTTACCAAGAAACAGGAAATATAGCCCAGTTAAAGGAACAAGATGTGCCTCCAGAAGACATAAAAGAGTTGAGACAACTAATCATAGATGTTCAAACAAATCTCCTTAATAAATTCAATGAGATGGCTAAAGAGATTAAGGATATTAAGAAGACTGTGTGTGAGCACAAAGAATAATTTGAAAGCATGCATAGAAAAATAGCAGATGTTATGGGAATGAAAGGAATAATAAATGAAATTGAAAATACACTAGAGGCATATAACAACAGATTTGAGGCGGCAGAAGAAAGGATCAGTGAGCTTGAAGACACGGCCTCCAAAAGCAAACATACAAAAGAACAGATAAAGAAAAGGTCAGAAAAAATTGAACAGGATCTTGGGGAACTAAATGTCAACAAGAGATGTACAAATATAGATTTCATGGGAATCCCAGAAGAGAAGAGAAGGGAAAAGGGGCATAGGAATACTTGAAGAAATAATAATAGAAAATTTCCCAACCCTATTAAAGGACATGGATATCAGTGTCCAAGAAGCACAACATACTGCCATTTGAATAAATCCAAATAGACCTACTCCAAGACACATACTAATCAGAATGTTAAATGCCAAAGACAAAGAGAATTCTGAGAGCAGCAAGAAAAAAGTGATGTATCACATACAGGGAACACCCAATTTAAGATTAAATGCTGATTCCACATCAGAAATCATGGAGGCAAAAAGGCAGTAGTATGATATATTTAAGACACTGAAAGAGAAAAACTGCCAGCCAAGAATCTTATATCCAGGAAGACTGTCATTCAAAAATGAGGGTGAGTTTAGAATATTCACAGATAAACAGAAACTGAGAGAGTTTGTAAACAAGAGACCAGCTTTGCAGGAAATACTAAAGGGAGTGTGTATTAGTCAGCCAAAGGGGTGCTGATGCAAAATACCAGAAATCTGTTGGCTTTTATAAAGCTAGTTTTATCTGTGAGTCCCACTCACCGAGGAGGTGGGGAGTCAATGTCCTACTGATGTGGCCCAATCAAAGCCCTAATCATAATTTAATCATGCCCAGGTATAGACCAATTTAAAAACATAATCGAATATCTATTTTTGGAATTTATAAACCATATCAGAATGCTATAGAGTGCTACAGCCTGAAAAGAAAAGACAGAGAAGAGAGGCTTGGAAGAGAATCTAGAAATAAAGATTATATCAGTAAAAGTAATTAAAAGTAGAAAAAGAGTTGTGAAAATAAAATATGACAGATAAAACCCAAAGGTCAAAATGTGTGAAGAACTGACTTTACAATAATAAGACTGTATGTTAATGAATTAAACTCCTCAATCAAAAGACACAGACTGGAGGAATGAATAAGAAAATATGAGCCATCCATCTATATGCTGTCTACAAGAGACTCACCTTAGACCCAAGGATGCCAACAGATTGAAAGTGAAAGGCTGGAGAAAGATATTCCATGCATGCAGTAACCAAAATAAAGCTAGAATATCTATACTTAGTTTCATTGAAATAGACTTTAAAAGCAAAACTGTTATTAGAGACAAGAAGGACATTATATAATAATAAAAGGAGCAATTCACCAAGAAGAAATAGCAATCATAAATGTAATGTACCTACCCAGGATGTCCCAAATTACATGAGGTAAACACTGATGTGGCAGTTTGATATTATTTATGACTACCAAAAAAGAGAAAGATTATGTTTATAAACTGGTCTGTTCCTCTGGGTGTGATACCCTTTGATTGTATTAAATTCAAAGTTTTTAAATTTACTTAATAAATCAATTAGGGTTTTTGATTCGACCACATAAGCAAGGCATGGCTCAGGTTGGGCCTAGATAAATGGACACTCACTCAAGTGGACACACAAAAGGGAAGAGGAGAGAGCTTTGTCATGTTAGATACTGGGGCCCTAGAGAGAGCTGAGACATTCACCTGATAGTTTGCAGCTAAGCAGCTGAGCATCTGAGAAAGCCTGGAAAGAAACAAGCCCTATGCCAGACTGATATAGAAAGCCCTGAGAGCCAAGCCCTATGCCAGCATACAGCTGAGAGCAGAAGAGGCTGGGCCCATGGAGCCTTAAGAGGAAGAAGGAAGGAGAGACCAGGCAAAGATGGCCTGCCATCTTGCTTCAACATGTGGAAGCTCACTTTGGTGAGAAAGTACCACTTATGGTACCTTGAGCTGGACTTTCCACAGCCTAGGGACTGTATGGTTTTACCCCAACTAAAAACCCTTTATAAAAGCCAACAGATTTCTGGTACTTTGCACCAGCACCCTTTTGGCTGACTAATACAACCGGCAAAACTGAAGGGAGAAATAGATGCCTCTACAATTATAGTTGGAGACTTCAATACACCACTGTCAGCATTGGACAGACTATCTGGGCAGAGGATCAATAAAGAAACATAGAGCTTGAATAATATGATAAATGAACTAAACTTAGTAGACATATACAGAACATTGCACCCCAAAACAGCAGGATATACATTCTTCTCAAGTGACCATATGTTGGGTCACAAAGCAGATCTCAATAAATTCAACAAGATTGAAATTATACAAAGCACTTTCTCCAATAATGGAAAAAAAGCTGGAAATCAACAATAGGCAGAAAAGGGGAAAATTCACAATTATATGGAGATTAAACAACACATTCTTATATAATCAGTGGGTCAAAGCAGAAATTGTGAGAGAAATCAAATATCTCAAGACAAATGAAAACAAGACCACAACATATCAGAACCTATGGCATGCAGCGAAGGCAGTGCTGAGAGGGAAATTTATAGTCCTCAATGCTTACATTAAAAAAAGAAGAGAGAGCCAAAATCAATGGCCTAACTACACAGCTGGAAGAACTAGAAAAAGAACAGCAAACTATTCCTAAAGCAAGCAGAAGGAATGAAATAAAAAAGATCATAGCAGAAATAAATGAAGTTGAGAAGAAAATAACAGTAAAGAGAATTAATAAAACCTAAAGTTGGTTTTTTGAGAAGATTTAAAAAATTGACAAACCCTTAGCAAGACTGACAAAGAAAAAGAGAGAAGATGCAAATAAATAAAATAAAAAACTGAAAATGGGTACATTACTACTGACCCTACAGAAATAAAACAGATCATAGGAGGATACTATGACAACAGTATATCAACAAACTAGACAATGTAGATAAAATTGAAAAGTTTCTAGGTATGTACAAACAACCTACACTGACCCTAGAAGAAATAGAAGACCTCAACAAACCAATCACAAGTAAAGTGATTAAAACAGTCATAAACAAATATGCAGAAAGAAAAGCTCAGGACCAGATGGTTTCACAGGTGAGTTCTACCAAGCATTCAGAGAAGATTTAATACCAATCTTACTCAAAGTCTTCCAAAAAAATTGATCAATAAGGAACACTACCAAATTCATTCTATGAAGCCAATTCTACCCTAATACCAAAGCCAGATAAAAA
This sequence comes from Chaetophractus vellerosus, assembly GCA_004027955.1. Taxonomy (NCBI): domain Eukaryota; kingdom Metazoa; phylum Chordata; class Mammalia; order Cingulata; family Chlamyphoridae; genus Chaetophractus; species Chaetophractus vellerosus. The sequence goes on from PVKH010015965.1 coordinate 4,363, forward strand.
TATTATGAAAAAAGAAAATTACAGACCCATATCCCTAATGAATATGGATGCAGAAATCCTCAAAAAAATACTTGCTAATTGACTCCAACAACACATTAAAAGAATTATTCATCATGATCAAGTGGGTTTTATACCAGGCATGCAAAGGCGGTTCAACACAAGAAAATCCATCAGCATAATACAGCACATTAATAAATCAAAAAAGAAAATCATATGATCCTAACAATTGACACTGAAAAGGCATTTGACAAAACACAGCATCCTTCCTTGATAAAAATACTACAAAAGATAGGAATTGAAGGAAACTTTCTCAACACGATAAAAGCCATATATGAAAAACCTACGGCTAACATTGTACTCAATGGTGAAAGACTGAGAGCTTTCCCATTGAGTTCGGGAAAAAGACAAGGATGCCCACTGTCACCTATTCTTCAATATAGTGCTAGATGTTCTAGCTAAAACTATCAGGCAAGAAAAAGAAATAAAAGGCATCCAAATTGGAAAGGAAGAAATACAACTTTCACTATTCGCAGATGATATGATCCTATACCTAGAAAATCCTGAAAAATTTACAGCAAAGTTGCTAGAGCTAATAAATGATTTCAGCAGTGTTGGTATGTAAGATTAATATGCAAAAACCAGCAGTGTTTCTATACACTAGTAATGTGCAATCTGAGGAGGAAGTCAGGATAAAAATTTCATTTTCAATAGCGATTAAAAGAACCAAATATTTAGGAATAAACCTAACCAAGGACATAAAGCATTTGTATTCAGAAAACTACAATGCATTGCTAAAAGAAATTTTAAAAGACAAATAAATGGAAGAACATTCTGTGCTCATGGATTGGAAGACTAAATATTAATACAATGTCTATTCTAGTCAGATTCAATTCAATCCTGATAAAAATTCCACCAGCATTTTTTTAAAGAAATGGAAAATACAATTATCAAATTTGTTTGGAAGGGTAATGGGCCCCCAATAACCAGAAACATCTTTAAAAGGTAGTGTGAAGTTGGAGGACTCTCATTTCTATGCTTTAAGTCATATTAACTAGCTACAGTGGTAAAAACAGCATGGAACTGGCAAAAAGAGAAAAACAGACCAATGGAACCACATTGATGGTTCAGAAACAGACCCTCACATCTATGGTTACGTGATTTTTGACAAGGCTGTCAAACCCACCCAGCTGAAAAAGAACAGTCTATTAAACAAATGGTACTGGCAGAACTGGATAGCCATATCCAAAAGAATGAAAGAGGACCACTATCTCACAATTTATACAAAAATTAACTCAAAATGGATGAAATACTCAATATAAAAGCTAGAATCATTAAGCTCCTAGAAGAAAATGTAGGGAAACATCTTCAAGACCTGGTGGTAGGTGGTGGATTCTTAAATATTACACCAAAAGCAAGAGCAATGAAAGTAAACATGGGTAAATAGGACTTCTCAAACTTGAACACTTATGTGATTCAAAGGACTTCATCAGGAAGGTGAAAAGGCAGCACACTCAATGGGAGAAAATATTTGGAAATCACATATCTGATAAGGGTTTGATTTCCATTCTATTAAAAGAAATCATACAACTCAACAACAAAAGAGCGAGCAATCCAATTTAAAAATGGGTAAGACTTGAATAGACATTTCTTCAAAGAAGATATACAAATAGCCAAAAAGCACATGAAAATATGTTCAATATTACTACCTACTAGGGAATGCAAATCAAAACGATGATGAGATATCATCTCACACCCCATAGAATGGCCATTATTTAAAAAAAAAAAAACACACAATAAGCAGTAAGTGCTGGAGAGAATTGGAAGAAATAGGAACACTCCTTCATTGTTGGTAGGAATGTAAAATGGTGCAGCCTCTATAAAAGACAGTTTGGCAGTTCCTCAAGAAGCTAAATATAGAACTGCCATATGATCCAGCAATTCCTCTACTAGGGAGATATCCACAAGAACTGAAAACTGTGACACAAACAGACATTTGTACACTGACGTTCACAAATGCCAAAAGATGGAAACAACCCGTGTCCATCAACTGATGAATGGATAAACAAAATGTGATATATACATATGATGCAATACTATGCTACTGTGAGAAGAAATGAAATTGGGACACATATGATAACATGGATGAACCTTGAAGACATTATGCTAAGTGAAATAAGCTAGACACAAAAGTACAAATATTGCATGGTCTCACTAATATGAACTAAATATGAAGAATATACGCATGGAGTTAAATCCTAGAGTATAGATTATTAGGAGATAAGAGGAGGGCTGAGAAGGGGTACTGAAGAAGTTTAATTAACTTGACTTTAAAAGTGTGATGATGGATAGAGTTGATGGTAACATATTACAGTGAGTAGAACTAACACAACTAGTTTATAAGTGGGATTGTGGCTGAAAAGAGTAGTCTAGGGATGTGAATGTCAATTGAAAGAAAGCTAGAGGGGCCGGCTCGATAGCCCAGTGGATAGGGCGCCGGCATACCACATGGGAGGCCCCGGGTTCGATTCCCAGGGACCTCTCCTAGCGGGCAGACCGCCTTGAGAATGGCAAGCTGCCATAGGCGGGCCGGAGCCGCCGTGGGCAGGGCAAGAAGCTGCCACGGACATGGCAAGAGCCGTCACGGGCAGGGCAGGTCGCCCGCGGATGGAGCGCAGCCAGCCACCCGCGAACTGAAAGCCAGCCGTGAACGGACGCAGAGACCGCCCACAAGCGGGGAAAGCCGCGCCTGCGCAGTGACCACTCTCGGCACGTCGCTGCAGCGGGGGGAAGGGGAGATATGTAATAAAATAAATAAATCTTTAAAAAAAAAAATGAAAGCTAGAGAATAATCTAGGGACCGAATAACATAGTGAACCCAGAACCCAGAGGTGGATGAGGATTGTGGTTAATAGTACAAATACAAGAATGTCCTTCTCTGACTAGAACAAATGTACATTACTATTGCAAGATGGTAAAAATGTGGAGAAGCAGTGAAAAAATACAATTAATGTAACCTATGGACTATAGTCAACAGCAATACTACATAAATGCCAAATATGTACTGTGTTAATAATGGGGGGTATGGAAAACATATACCAAATGTACTCCATATACCACAGCTAGTGGTAACAGTCTGATGGTATTATTTCATAATTTGTAACAAATGTTCCACAATAGTGTAGTGTGTTGGTGGTGGGGTGTTATATGGGAATTCCACACATGTGCATGATTGTTTTGTAAGTTCACAACTTCTCTAATATATATAACTAATGGAACATTTGTGTATTTACATTTGCAAAATACACCAAATTCAATATATATTAAAATTGAGCAAAAATATTTTCTATTTTTATGTCAGATGGAATTAGGTGGTAGGCTTAGATGACTATAAACAGATTTTTCACCTATACAAATATCTGTCTAGAGCTTAGGATACTACTTTATCTCATAGACTAAGACATTCATTCTATCTAGCATTCCCAGACTCTACTCATTAAATGAAAGCAAAAATGGCCACCAATCGTGTAATAACAGCAACAACAGAGCTCCAAAATTTTCCACAGTGTCCCCTAAGGGGTGGTTTTCTCACCTCTGGTAAGAATCACTTCTCTGCATCATTTCCTCCTTCATCAGAAGGCTCAATAGCTGTTATCACAGAGGAGATATCCACTCCTATTACTCTGGAAAACAAAACAAAATACGCCAGTCATCTGAATCTTCAGGTGTGGCTTTTGATCTGGGAACCTATTGGACAACTGCAGCTAAGGATTTATGATGATGAAAATATGTTGACTGAAGGAAAAAAAAACAAAAAAGAAAATACACTGACTTAATTTCCCCAAAATATAATCTCTCTTACACCTATTGTGTAGCACTTACACCTCTCTTAAATCTATTGCTTAACATACCCAAATATTAGCACTTTAAGCCTTTGTCCTCTGATTTATTTATTTAATGTTTTCCAAATTACAAAGTAATACTGCCTATGATAACAAGTTAAACAATACGAAAATGGTTAAAGAAAAAAATAATCATCTCTTCCTTCTTTCCATTTAATTTCCTCTCCTGAGATTACCATACTTAACTGCACCTTTCATTCTGCACCTTTCTCATTGCTCGTGTATTCATACACACATACACTCACACCCCATGCATACACATTCACATACATACACAGATGCATGTAGATCTATACAGACACAGCTTTGATTTTTTTAAAAATTAAAATAGCATCATATTCTACATTTTTCCCCAGATGTCCTTTCTCTCAGTTAGCAATACATGACCATTCAAAAATGTAGAGAAATTAATTAAATTCTCTTTTTTCTAGTAAATAATATGTAAACACAAAGTACTATACCCCCACATGCACTCACAAAGAATATTTTCTATAAGTGAGATTATATCATATTGCTTTCTAATGTAGTATTTTTATTGTCCCTTGCCCAACTCACATCCTGTCTGCTCCTACATCCTCCTCTAGAAAATATCTGTCCTGCCAACCCCAAGAAAACTAGTTAACAACCAGAAAGGTAAGCCTGCATTTTTTAATGCTCTAATATACAGTCACATATCAAGGGTGGTAAAGTAGGCCTCAAGTTGCCAATCTGGATTTAGAACCACCTCAAATATTGAAGCCAAGCATTCAGGATATGACTTGTGTAATTGTTTGCATAATATAAATACAATCCTATTTTAATGTGCCTTGGCATTTTGCTTTTGTCACTGATCATGGAAATCTCTCTGGGTAAACTGCTGTAGTTCTAATTCATTATTTTTCATAGTTGCATGAAATCTCAAGGTATAGATTTTTGTTTTGAGGACTTTGCTACTTTGAATAATGCTGCTTTAAACATTCTTGTACATGTACCCTTTTATTTATATGGAATAATTTCCTATAAGTGGGATTACAGGGTCAAACAGTGTGAATATTTAATTTTAATAGATGTCAGAATGTTTCCCAAAAATGATGTTTAAATATATTTTCACTATCAATGTATAGAAGTATTCTTTTTTATAAATACCTACTAACAATAGCTGCTTTTTTTTGTTTGCCAATTTGCTGTATGTAAAAGGGTATCATTGTTTTAATTTTCATTTCCCTGATTACCTGGGATTTGATCACCCTTTCATATATTTATGGGTTACTTGCACATGCCCTTTTGTAAACTCTTTAGTCATATATTTTGCTCATATTTCTACCAAGTTGTTTATATTTTTAATTATTTTTCATTTGTAAGTGCTCTTTTTATATTAGGGCTCAATTTCCCCAACCCAAATCTATCATTTGACTATTATTTTGTTTATGATAGGTACTATACGTTGCAAATATTTATATCAGTCAAATGAATTGAGAAAATTCTACTCAAGTAACTGAATTACAGTCTCCTAAAAGTATATATTTTTTTAATCTCACATAACAAGATCAGTATTTGGACAATAAGTTGCAGGACTGGTTCTCCAGATCAAAGTTATCATCATGCTTTATCTCCTTTCCATACATCTTTTGTTCCTCCATCTTCAATGTGTGTATTAGTTAACTAGGGCTGATGCAACAAAGTACTACAAACTAGGTGGTTTATAAAACAAATTTATTGTCTCACAGTTCTGGAGGCTAGAGGTACAAAATCAAAGTGTCAGCTGGGCTATATGCTCCCTTCCAAGCTGTAGAGGAAAATCCTTTCTTGTCTCTTCCTAACCTCTGGCTATTACTGGCAATACTTGGAGTTCCTTGGCTTGTGGCAGCATAATTCTAATGTCTACCTTCGTGTTTGCATGGCTTTCTCTGCTGTGGTTTTCCATGTCCAATTCACCTCTTCTTATAAGTACACCAGTCATATAGGTGTCCATCCTAATCCAGTTTGGACTCAACTTAACTAATCATATCTTCAAAGACCCTATTTCCAAATGGTGTCACATTTCACAGACTGGGAGTTAGGACTTGAACCTATCTTTTGGGGGGACACAATTCAACACAAAACAATGTGTTAGATTTTTATCCTCAATCTAATTATTGCCTCTTGGCCACAAAAAGCCTTCTAAGGTGCAGGCATCACATTTTCACATGGTTATGTTCAAAGGTAGGAATCAGGGGACACTCAGGCATTGAGAAAACTCTTTACACGTGAGAGCAGAATGACTTTTGGATGGGCCAACAGTTCTTACCAGGGCCAAATCGATCTTTTTCTTTATAACTTTTAGATTTCTTAAATTGGATAAAAGGGTTTCTTCCACTCACAGATGTTACATTTAAACTCCAAGATTTTTGTTGTTTCATATTTTATATTTAGATCTCTAAACTATCTGAAATTCATTTTTTTATTTTACAGGGATAAGAATCACAGAAATCTAATTTTATTTGCCTTTGGATGGACAGACAGTTTTGCCAGCACCATTTATTAAATAAACTATCTATTTCTACTAAACAGAAATGGCAGCCAGCATTGTAATATATTAAATGCTTATATATCTGGAATATTCTGGATTTGCTCTTCTGTTCTATTGGTCTAATTTTATGTTTCTGGGCTATTACATTATTCATTTGTTTATAATTGCTTTAAAATATGTTTGGTTTAAGGTAAGGCATGTATTTTCCCACCATTATTCACTTTATCTTGGCTCCTATTAAGCATATTATTCCATAGGAAACTTAAACTCATTTTACCCTATTTCCAAAAAAGGAAAAACAAACAAAACATGAAACAAATGCTGATGGTATACTAATGGGTATTAAATTCAACTTATGTATTGCTTTTGGGAAAATTGGCATTTTTAAGATATTAACTCTCCCCATCCTAGAATATGATACATGCTACCAGTTGTTCAGGTCTTATTTTATGTTCTTTGTCAAGATTTTATAGTTTTCTCCATTTTCTGTATCTTCCTAGTTGTTTATTATTAATTTTTTTAATAGTTCTTGTTATCATTGTGAGGGATTATTTTTGCATATTCAATTTCTAAGAAAACAGACTGATTTTTCTTTATTAATTTTATGTGGATACCTTACAAAATTCTATTATTTTGAAAAGAATTTTCTTATATGTAATTTGAATTTCTAAAAGCATAATTATGTCATCAATATTTTTTTACCAATAACTTTATATTATTATTTTATTACATTTATTGCAACCACCCACACAAATTAGCATAATGATGGTAAAAATAGATATCTATGTGTATTTCTGATTTTAAATGAAACCTTTTTTTTAACCGCTTATAATTATCACTGGCCTTTGTACTTATTTATGCAATTTCCTCTATTCCTATATTACTTATATTTTTATTAGAAAGGGCTATTCAATTCTTGCAAATACTTTTTAGTATAATGGTTTAGTCATATCGTTCTCCTTTACCATAATGATGTAATGAATTATGTTGTTAGATTTCCAGGCACTGAACCATTCTAGTATTCCCAAAATAAAACCTATTTTGTTTTTAATATATTACTGAAGTCTGTTTGTAAATATTTTATTTAGAATTTTTGCATCTATATTCACAAACTATATTTTATGATTTTCCTTTTAATAGTAGCTTTATAAGTTTTGGGAGTTACTGTTAAATTAGCTTTATAAAATGAATTATAGAGCTTTCCATTTTCTCATTATCTGGAAGAGCTGCAATAACTTTGGAATTTTCTTTATTATAAAATTAAGGAAGATCTCTGTGTGAGTCCAGTGGGTCCCCTCCCTAAGGGAAACTCAGTCTCCTGTACACAGCCATATGCTCCAGGACACAAGTTAAAATGTACAAACCTCCTCACAAGGAAACAATGTACGGATGGTATCAAAAACTAATTTTCTCCAGGATGTACAATTCCTTCCTACAGTAACATCACCAGGCTCCATTTATATAACTCTGTTATGAAATGTTTTTGTTCTGAGACCTTATGTATTGCATTTCCCCACCTCTTTGCGGAGTGCTATCTTCATTCTCTGGACTGCTGCCACCAGAGAGAATCTCTCCTGACCCTAAATCCAAATAAATACAGGTCTTGTCTGATTATGTGCTGAGTGTGTCCTTTGGTCTTGCCACCTCTTGACGCATGCCCTTCAGGAGCTGGGTTGCAACAATTTCATCTGTGAAACCAACTGGTTTTTAAAATGGCAGACATCTAAATCAGCTTTTTAATCACTATTCTTATATTTGTTTGGGCTATTACACTTTTTCTTCGATCAACCTTAGTCATGAAATTTTGCTAAGAAATCAATACTTCTAAGTTTTCAAATTTGGTGCCATTAAAGTTTATTTAGTAATCTTGTATAATTCTTTTAATTTCTTCTACATCCAGAGTTATGTCTCTTTTCTCAATCCATTTTATTTTCACTTTTTTTTTCACCTTTAATCAGAATCTCTACTTTATTAGTCTTAAAGCAGCTTTTGTATATTTTGATCTTTTCTGTTAGTCTTTCTCTTTTATATTAACTTCACTTTATACCACTACTTTTCTCATCCCAATTTCTTTTGTTCTCTTTTATTTTTATTCTTTGCATGTCTTTTGATGATTAATAACTTTCATTTTAGTATATTATATTAGTAATAAAGACATTTAAGGCTGTAAATGGTTTTCTTGGTAAACTTCTCTTTATACCCTAACATGATATGAGAAATTCTGCCATTCATTACTTTATAGAGAACGTAGAATTTCAGTTCTGTTTTCCTCTTTGATTCAAATGTTATTGTGAGATGTGTTTTGTAATTGGTTATGATACTTTGGTCACTTATAGAATAAGTAAATTATGATCTGAGAATGTCTGCTCTAAAATCTCTAATTTTTAAAATATTAAGATTTTTCTTTTCATTAAGAACATAATAAAATTGTGTAAATATTACATAGATATGCAATCCATCCTCCATTTAAATGATGCAAAATTATAGATGCATAGAAATAACTTTTTGGTTATAAGTTAAATATTTCTAAAATAATTATTTGTATTTTATCATGTTTTCTCTGCATTTCTGATAGGTTCTGATAGCTTCATATTTCTGGGTACAAAGAATAATAATGTTATATCTGATTTGTAAATTGTCCTTTCTATTATAACAATGATCTTTAACCAATTTAGTGCATTCAGCCTTAAATTCCATTTTGCCTGCTGTTAATTTTGCAACTTCAGCCTTTTTTAAAAAGTGCATTTATTTGATATTTCTCATCATATTCCATTATTTTCTGAGTGTTTCTTATAAGCAATATATGAGAGATTTTATTTTTTAGCCCAATCTGACAAATTTTGTTTTTTTAATAAGCAAGTTTAGGCTGTTAATATTTATTGTAGCAAATTACACATTTGCTTTTATGTCTTCTAGCTGATGTTTTTATTATGTTATGATTTATTTTACATTTTTCTGTTCTTTTTTATTCTAACCTCTTCCCCCCTTGTTAATTTTAGAGTCCTACTGTACTTTCCTTTGCCTGTTACCTACTACTCTCTGGCATTTGTAATCAAACTCATATTCTTCTACTATTACATAAAAGTAAGATACTAACCATTTACCATACAATGGTGTTTTATTATCACACGGCTTTCCTTCCTAATCCCCCAAACAGAAGACATTTAGAATATGCTTCCGCTATCCTAGTCTTCTTCCCTGTTACCCCTACCCTCCACCCCATAGGACTAGACCTACAAAATAGTTTTGCTATCTCGTACTCTCTGCCTCTTCTTTCTTCACCACATAATTTTTTTTAGTACGGATCACTGTACTTCCTTCCCATTTCAACAATTCATGTATATCACTTATAGCATATTTCCCACAGTCTATCATCCTCAGTAAACATGTTAACTAGATAAATAATAAATTGTTGTTATTGACTGAATTGTGTCACACCCCCACCCCCACAAAGATATATTTAAGCCCTAATCTCGAGTCCCATGAATGTGATCTTTTTTGGAAATAGGATCTTTGAAGATGTTATTAGTTAAGATGAGGATAAACTGGATTAGGGTAGATCCTAGTCTAATATGTCTGGTATCCTTATAAGAAGAGAAAATTTAGACACAGTCAGTAGGAGAGAGAGAGAGACAGAGAGAGAGAGACAGACAGACAGACAGACAGACAGACAACCATGTGACAGAGACAGAGATTGAATTAAAGTACAAGTCAAGGACATCATGCATACTGAACTCTGCAGACTTCAGAGAAAGCATTGCCTGCCAGCTGTGAGTTCATGCTTCTAGCCTCCAGAACTGTGAGACAATAAGTTTCTGCTGTTTTAAGCCAACCAGTTTGTGGTATTTTGTTAAGGCAGCCCTAGGAATGTTCACCAATGGTTCTTTCTTTTTATCTTGTTCTATCTTGAAGTCTTTATTCTGATTAGTTTTATCATTTTGGTAGGTTAATTTCTCAAGAATGTACCTCAAATAGAATATGTGGATAATATATTCTCTGAATAAATGTCTGTCAACATATAAATGTCTTTCACCCCAGGAGTTGAATGCTATTGTGACTGGGTATAGAAATCTTGGGTTAAATTCCTTTTCTCTCATTAATTTGCAGTTATTATTCTAATATTGTTAGTTTCCAATTGTGCTGATAAGTCCAATGCCAATCTTATGCCTTTTCTTTTGTAAGAAACTTATTATTTCTATCCAGAATCCTGTAAGATTTTCTTCTTTATTCTTGGAGTCCAGTTTAGGATATGCCTACATACATAACTTTTCTTATAAAGGCTTACTTGGCCCTTAATATACCTTTTCAACCAGCAGTCCATCTTCAATTCAGGGAGTTTTTCTTCTGTTATTTGTTTATAATTTCCTCTCTTCCATTCCTTTTTTTTAGGTACCGGGGCTGGGGATTGAACCTGGGACCTTGCATGTGGGAATGTGGGAAGCTGGTGCTCAACAACTGAGCCACATCAGCCCCCCAGAGTTGGCCCTTTCGTCATTTGCTTGTTGTTTGTTTCTTTGCTTCTAGGAGGCACCAGGAACCAAACCTGGGGCCTTCCCATGTGGAAAGTAGGTGCTCAACCTCTTGAGCCACATCTGCTCCCCCATTTGTTTCTCTTTTTCCTCCTACAGTGCACATTATTTACAGGTTGAATCTCTAGCATTGATACTACAAGTTATTTTGATTTTTATACCACCAACATCTATTCCCTCATCATTTTTTATTTTTAGGAGGCACTGGGGATTGAATCCAGAACCTTGTACATTGTACATGGGAAGCATGGGAAGGAGGCATTCAACCACTGAGCCACATCTGCTCCCCTGAAACCTTTTTTTTTTTTTTTTAAAGGAGGAACCATGAATTGAACTTTGGACCTTGTACATGGGAAGCAGGCGCTCAACCATTGAGCTACACTCACCCCCCCCTCACGATTTTAATCTATTGTACTTTTGCCCTGTGCTTTAAGATATTTCTTCCTAGTGATCTTCCAAGTCAGAAATTTGCATCTCAACACTCTTTACATTGTCCACTGCTTTTTTTGTTTGTTTGACAATTGTTTCTTTTTAAGTCCCAGAAAGTCTTTGTTATACTGTATCAAATCACCTTAATGTTATTTTGTGTTTTTATTGTTGATCAAGTTTTTTTTTTTT
>PVKH010015966.1:0-15896 GCA_004027955.1 Chaetophractus vellerosus
AACTTAACAAAAAAAACAAACAAACCAATTAAAAATGGGCAAAAGACTTGAACAGCCATCTCTCCAAAGAAGATATCCAAATGGTGAGAAAGTACATGAAAATATTCTCAACATCATTAGCCATCAAGGAAATGCAAGTCAAAACCAGGAGCTACCATTTCAAACCTCTTAGAATAGCTACTATTAAAAAATGAAAAATAACAAATGTTGGAGAGAATGCGGAGAAATAGGAAAACTCATTCATTATTGGTGGCAATGCAAAATGGTGCAGCCCCTGTGGAAAACAGTTTGGAAGTACCTCAGAAAGCTAAGTATAGAACAACCATATGACCCAGCAATCCCTCTTCTAGGTATAAACCCAAACAAATTCAAAGCAGTTACTTGAACAGATATTTGCATTCTGATTTTCATAGTAGCATTGTTCACAATTGGCAAAAGATGGAAACAATCCAAGTGTCCATCAACCAATGAATGGATAAATAAACTGTGGTATATACATAGAATGTAATATTATTCAGCCATAAGAAAAAATGAATTCTGATACATGAAACAACATGGACGAACCTTGAAGATACCGTGTTGTGTGAACTAAGCCAGACACAAAAGACAAATATTGCATAATCTCACTGATTTGAAATAATTAAAATGAGCAAACCCATAGAGGGTCAAGAGGGTACTGATTGGGGAGTTAAGGATAAAATTATACAGAGTTCCTATTTGAAATGATGGAAATATTTTGTTAATGAATGGTTGTGCTGGTACCACAGCATTGTGAATGCAATTAACAGCACAGAAATTGTATCTGAATATTATTAAAAGGGAAATTGTGCCTCATCTTTTGTGGGATAGTATAAATTAAAGTTTGCAAGGGTAAAGGTTTTGAAATTCAAATGATTACTCCTATGTGGATGTAACATGTTTTCAGAAACTAATCTTTGATGAAGGTAGAAATACATTTAATGCTTTACATTATAATTATTTCAAACCTATTTTGATTCCACTTTGCTGATGACCTTTAAGAATTTCCCTGCTTCACTTCAAGTAAAACATAATTTTTATCAATACAATAAAGCATTTTTCAAAGCAATTAATTTGCATTAATCCATTTGTTTTTTGGTTACTGCTGGTGAAATGTTATTTGGGCAGAATGTCAGCCAATTCACTTCCAAATTCATAATTTTCTTAGGACATGAGTAATAGATATGTGTTTCCCTTAAATGAATGTATGGTATCTCATGATAGCTGGGTAGTATCTCCACTGGAAGCCGTGTTTACTAAGTAAGCTGTTATTTGAAATAACACTTCCTCGTTATCTCAGAATAGCACTGTAAATTGTATGTATTAATTGGAATATTAAACAAATATTTTCAGGAGCTCATCAAGGACCTGACTTACAGTTCTAAAATTGCCATAATGTTACTTGGAGGAAAAAAATCCTGTTTGTGTATATATCATGAAATTAAAATACACCAAGCCCAGAAGGCAGATACAATCATTCTTTGAACTGTACATTAAATCCTTCCTCGCTGAAAAGGTTGAAGACCTATTTGCATTTGGAAGTAGTAATGAAATGCATCTTAATAGAATTAAATATGCAGCTTTAATAAGGATCAGCCAAATATAACCATTTCCTGGGTGTGATCAGGTGGGCTCCTTACATTAAGCTTTGTTTCTCTAGTTAGCTTATGTTTATTTTTCCTCTTTGCACAGCAGCAAATATGAAGCATTAGATGGGTGGATGAATGGGGCTTCCAAGTTATTTTCTTGTGGGCATGAACAGAAATCATTTATTTAGTCAGAGAATATATGCTTAATTAAAAATTTACATTATGCTAAAGATTTAAGATGTTTCAAGCTTGATAGGTGAAAATGCCTCCTTTTCCAAGTCTGTAATCTCAGGGACAAGAAAATGTAATGGAATCTGTGTCCCAAGGGGGCCTGCCTGATTAGCTACAATTATGGAAAGTTCCTCTCACCAAAACACCTCTATCTATGAACAGGCATCTGTGCTTGAAATGCTTTCCTTTTAACAAAAGTTGACATTGGGAAATGTTTTCTTTTTACAATTTTTCTGGATAGTTTTAGAACTTCAGATTGAGTCACTAAGAAAATACTTCCCTACAACATGGTGAACTAAGGACAATTGCAGAATTGGTATTCTGGCTTCATCTGTACTATTCCAACTGGAAACCTTTATCCAAACAGGAAGAAATCCTGCCCAACTCCAGAAACAGCTAGAAGAGGCTTTAAACTTGGAGGCTTTGTATGTCTATTTGTTCAAAATATTGCTTGTCAAACGTAAATACAATGGCATAAATAAAAATAAACGTCCTTCAGAACAACAAGAACATCATGTTCATCACACCTGGATTCTTTCTCATCACAGCTGATGTGTACAGGAATGATTAGAAATCATATAGACGCTGATGAGGAGTGAGAGGATGTTATTTAAAATTCTGCTGCACCTTGTGCTCAAAATATCTCCCTCTGCTTAAGTCACTCATAAACAATTTAAGAAACCATGTTTTTTATCTTGAAAAAGCTTACTTTTATGAATATTTTAGATACATTTAGCCAGATTGAAGTTTTAAAAATGCTAGCATAACATTTCTGTCTCTATTTCATAACAGGTGTAACTGAAATAAATGCCAAAGAAAACAAAAGATCAACACATTTCCTAGAAAGTTTAGCTTTTCCCTATGCAAAGATAGCTCTTATGTTTTACCATGGTTGTTTCAGAGCATTGTACTAATAATTAGGATATGAATTTATTTTTTATTGGTATGGCTAGATTATACCTATCTGCTCGATACCTGCAAAATCAAAACCCAGCACAAGCAAACCACCTTGCAAATGCCTCTAAACCCAACCTTTGTTTTGAAAGGTGAACCAACATCATCAAGTGTTTGCTTGATTATAATGTATGAAGCACACATTTCTAGCAGGTAGGAGAATACATAAAAGTTGGTTACCTGGGAAACTATCATCTCTTAGACTCAGTTAAGGTTAGTTTATACCCATGCACCAAGATCATGAGTTTGACTTCACTCAAATTCAGACACTCCTATTTTAATATCAGCCTAATTAAAATTATATCAAAATTGCATGTTATTGGTCAATAAATAATAACAAATGATAAATGAAAGAGGGAAAAGAACCTATAAGTTAATAAGCTAGGCAATGCAAGTTTGCAAATCGGTACAGGAACAATGCTGGTTTGACTCCTATTTAACCACTAGCCTTTTCATGATTAATAGAAAAACTCTTTGAGCCACAGGTTCGTAAGAAGTCAAATCTCTTCTATTTTCATTATCATGTACCTTCTAGTATTCTTCAGGCTGGCCATGGCCTTCTGCTAGTAGAAATGTGCCAGATGGTTGTAATGCATGTTATAAAACCTTTTTGAGCAGAATGTAGGATTTCATCACACTATTTTTGTATTCCCTTAAGTCTCGATTCCATTTTAAAGGCCTTACTGGGCTTCTGATGTTGTTACTACAATGCTCTTTTCACCATTCTGTTCTTTTCCATTAGTGCAGATATACCTTCTGTAACATTGCTAAATAAGAGGCATGCTGCTCTGTCTCACCTGGAATACTGTAATTTGTCTTTTTGTCTGTTGACCTTTGTAGTTTGAACAATGGAATAATATGTCTTGACTTCTGTTTCTCTGTTACACACTGACTTTTGAGTTACCCCATGACCAGTGTTTCCATCTGCCTAAACATAGTTCTCATGTATTTCTTCCTGAGATGTATGGTTACAGGGTCAGTGGCTTCATTATTTTTCTAGTCTTGAAGACCACTTTAGGATCTTTGAGTAGCCTTGCTGTTCAGTTTGACTCAGGGTAAAAAATGCATCACATTGTCCACAGGCCTTCCTTTTCTCTCTTAAATATCCCTCTATGTACATCTAAATAATATAACTCACAATTCCACCAAGTGTAATGTGGGGCTCTGAAAATGACCAAGTAACAGGTATCTGATATACTGTCTGCCGTAAAAATCTATAAACTTGGCAAAATATATAAAACAAATGTTTTAGGCACTGTACAACATTTCAGCACAGGACTGTGCTGAAAATTCATGAGGTGAGTTCCACATTAATTCTGCTTTCTGCCTGGGGGCACATTTTAAACTGTGACCCAGGAAGTAAAAGCCAAGTAGAGGTCAGCAGTCTGACTGATGGAGAAAATATAGATCAATTTGGGGATCCTGAGGTAGCAATAATTTTCAGGGCAGGTGTTTTAGTTTCCTGGGCCGCCCAAGCAAATACCATGAAATGGGTTGGTTTAAGAAAATGGGAATTTATTTGCTCATAGTTTGAAGCTGGGGCAAAAGCTAAATCAAGGCATTGTCAAGGTGATGCCTTCTTCTCGAAGACTGTGGCTAGTTGCTGGCTATCCTTGGTCCATAACTTGTCACATGGCAAGACAAATGGCAGCATCTCCTGGTATCGTATCTTCTGGGTTCTGTTGATGTTCAGTTTCTTGCTTCCAGTAGATTTCTCACTCTCTGTCTGAATTTCATTCTTCTTATAAAGAACTCCAGTATTGGGATTAAAACCAATCTTTGGACTGGGCCACACCTTAAGTAACCTCATCTCAAGGTCCTACTTACAATGGATTCACACCTACAGAAATGGATTTATTTAAGAATATGTTGTTTTCTGGGGTACATATACAGCTTCAAACCACCACAGAAGGCTTACCACCAAGAATAGTCCCAAAACTAGCAATGAGGTACCCTTAGTCTTTGAATAAATTCTAAGCCATCAAGCATATTTAAGAGTCTGAGTCCTGGAAGAGAGCAGCTATTGAAGACTGTGAGCTGAACAAAGATTCTGGAAGTGTAACAGCTTTTACACACCATAGGAAGAGACACCTCTAGAAAAGTTGCCCCTTCCATTTCAAATCCATATTCTTGGTCCCTAGGGCCCCTAGCATACCTGGCCCCTATAATATTCTGAGCTCCTTTTTAAGCTTCTGCTTTATGGGAGCAGCCACAGCCCATAACATGTTTCACTCCTGTAATTTTACTAGTTCACAGCAGCCATAGTGTGTATTTGCACTGGGAGAACTTTCCAAGGCACTAATGAGCCAGTCTCCTTACTGGGTATTTAAACACAGCAAATTGAGTGTTCTGAGGCTTTGGCTCACACTTTTGCTACTTTGTCACCCATTTTGAACCCTGGTAGGCCATGGTCACCAAGATACTGGCCTTCCCAGTGACTTGTTAATGCTCCCAGAGGAAATACTTCCACCTGCCATGATGACTTAGGTAAGTTCTGCTCTTTCCAAAATATCACCCCACTAGGGTAAATGGGATGCTTTTATTAGTGGTGATCAAATATTTTGCAAAGAGAAACAGACACATACAACACTTGTGCCACACTCTATAAACATTAATTAAAGTTTACTGTAGACACTTACAAGCAAAGAAGCAAAAAAGCACGCACAATACCATGTTACAGAGTTCTGGAGAGAGATACAAATTTCATTTATCCTTACATAGTTATATGAGTATTGGAGGCAAGAAATACATGGTTGGATATATAACAATGAGATTCCTGGTCCAGGACATGGCATTGTAAGAAAGGGAAAGCCTCTGGCGGTCAGTACATGGTATAAGAGGATTTGTGTTCTGCTCTTGAGCTCACTCAGTCATGCTTTTTGCTACTAAGAGAGGAAAGAAGGAACCTCTGGGACCATGTGGCTTGCCTCACTCAGCCTTCTAGTTACTGTCTCTCTCTCTCACCTTTGCTTCACGTATTTCCTGGAAGAGTAATGGAAATTCACTGTCTTCGCTTTTTAACACCATATGCATTTTTCAACTGTCTCTATTCCTATCTGTGTACCAAAACTGCTTAGGCAAAGGTTGGCAATGGCACCCTTGTTTAGAAATCCAAGGCATTTTTCATTTTCCTTACCATGCTTGATATTTCTCAGCTCCTAGAAATTTGTCCACTTCCTTCTTGAAACTCACTCTTCCTTTGGCTTCTATGATGTGTTTCCTTATAATTATTCCCCTAGATCTCAGGACACTCCTCTCTCAATGCCTTTTAGTCTCTTCTTGCTTTTATACTTCTCTCTGATTGTATAGTGGAACTATAGTATTCACCCAAGGTCCAATTGATAGATTTCCTCCTTCTCTATTAGATGATCACTTTTACTCTGATGGATCAGACACTATCTGTATATGCACATAATTCTCACACCTGCATACCCAGTCATGACCTGTCTCATTGTGTCTAGACATCTGTAACAATCCTTCTACTAAGCAACCCCATAACCAAACATTGATCTGGGAGAGAAGTCAAACTCAATGTGTATAAAACCTAAATGCAGCATTCACTGCACACCTGTACCTTTCACAATGTTCTCTCAATGTATGATTTGCTCTTCTATTTATTTAGTGACTTCACCCTTCTCCTCTCCCGCATGCCACATGATTACTGAAAGTTCTATTGACTCTATTTCCCCCATCGTTTTCAAATCTGTCACATTTTCTGTCTTAGGCCCTCATTAATTATACCTTGATTATGAAAAGAGACTTATTATGGAATTCTCTAATTTCAGGTTTGCTGCCTTCCAAACCATTTCCACATTTTAACCAGAAAGGTTATTCTGGAAAAGAGAATATCCCCACATAAAATCTTTTAATATCACCTCCCTTGGCCCTGTGATGAGGAGGAAAAAGTACACATTCTGAGCATGACCTTCAAGGCACTTCATGACACGGTGCCAGTCTAACTCTCCAAACCATTTCTGTTGCCGGACCCTAATATTTGTTTTCCAACAACAAATCTGTCTCTGAAATGTATAATTGTCCTTCCTTCCCTATGCTCCCCCTTCCCTCTCTCTTGCTCATGCTCTGTGCAAAAGCCCAGAAGCAGCTCTGTCTGGAAAGGCTTCCTTATGCCTTTGCCCCTTGGCTAGGATGGTTCCTATATGTTTTCCAACATTCAGCTCAAGTCTCAGCTTCTCCAGAACGCCTTTCTTTTGATAACAAACATGCTATATGTTCTATTAAAAGAGTGAACTGAAATTTTTTGTCTCTTACTTTCTTCACACATAAAATGGGAATGACAGTAATGAGCACTAAATGAATGAATAGCCAATTATAAGGTATGTGGCTGGAGTGGGGTACTGTACCTCTTTTAAATCAGTTTTTTTCACATGTTCAATTGAGTAATAAACTTCCTTGGTAATTTAATGATAAGATCAACACCTGGACAAAGGTTTAAAATTTAATTCAAATAGGTGTTAGAGATCATATAATTTATTCCATCCAAGTTTGCTCAGCGTTGGGCAGAATCAAAGATATAATAAATGTAGTTTTTTGGGTATTAGGTAATTTTGCTTATGAAATAATTATAAATTGCATCTTTCTCTTTCCTTTCTAATTTCATAAATCCCCCCTTACACTGCAATTACTTGATTTTCTCTGATGATTGGGATTTATCCTGTTATTGTATGTACAATATTGATTTTATATATGACATTGCTTGGTCTCAGAACCCCAGGGCAGCCTTAAAATTTCTGTTCTTTGTGTATAATAAAGAATGGATATTTCATGAATATTCATTTTGAGATGCCCGATAATACTAAATAAATGTTTTCTTTTCCCCTTCTTGAGAGGAGGTGTGTTGTAATTTTTTGAGTTTTCTCTAATCATTTAAAATCAGTGAACCTTATAGGCAATTCTCATTGCTTATATAGTCTTTACCCACAGCCATCTGAGATCCTGTCCTTGTACCAGGTGAGTTTCAAGACTACTTTCAGGGGAAGTGAGTTCACCTGGCCAGAATTTCACTAACTCACTCAGGACATCGATATCCTCCCATTCCCCATGCCTGACAAACCAAATATGGTGACTTTATATGAGACTTACATCCGATTTTGGTTCTCTTAGAGCAGGAAGTTGACATTAAATACAAGTCAATCTATTATTTTCCTTTTTAACTGAATTTGCTATCATTTCTCTTAATTCTTTCTTCCTTTACATAGGGCTTGAATCCTGCATCAAATACACCCAACTTGATTGCTTGGTACAAACAAACATCTGAGCAGAGCTCAATTAGTATGTGTTTCTACTCATTTTTCTCTTATAATCAGTGAAATTTTAAACCACTAGAATAGATTACAACTTTCTAGGGAGTTGAGAGGTTTTCCTGTACTTTTATCAGGAAGTATTGTTGGATATGCATAGTGGAGTTGGTATATAAAAAGTCAAATTTAAAGAAATACTTTCTTATTGTTAAAAATTCACTGTCAGAGTATTTGAAAGTTGAGTGGAATTCTAGCAACTACAAATAGCTTTTGGTTGCACTAGCCTTTCTAAAGAGGATTCTTAGAGACCAACTGTAAAGGAGTGTATGGGCATTGGACCCTTCATCTTTGCTTCCCTTGAACCAGTAATTCCAACGTATTTGTGCAAACATGTGTTTATGTTTGTGCATATATGTATATATTATTTATCATATTTTGTTTCCAGAAAGTGCTACATGAATAAAATCATTTAATAACATGGATCCAGTTCATCACAACAACGAAGAAACAGGTTAACTTATGGCAGAATGAAGCATAGCTCTGTCTCTGCTCTCGCGGCCCATTGTCCTTTTAGTCATAGCATAACTGTGTTAGAGTTATTCTGAGCAAGAATGGCCAACTCATATTTATGTGATATCATAAATACCCTGGGGGAGTGTTTCTGCAAAGGGCAGCCTGGTGCCTTTCCTCTTTGCTGATAGGTTGAATCATATTTACCAAAAAGAATCTTTATCAATATCAAGAAGGCAAGCATCTCTGTAACTCCTGTAACCGCAATGTATCCCAAGGACGTTGCCTGTACTGTGATTTTGGTGTTTTCTCACCTTCATTAACTCTGGTTTGATATAATGGCTCCAGTGACATCCTGCATCACTCCACACAGCCTAGGAATGCCTCACGGCTGCAGACTGCATGCCTTCAAATTTTGAATTATGAATCTTAAGTTGGGCTTATTTTACCACTTCTGATGCCATTCACAGCATCTGGCCTGACATAGTTCCTAAGGAACCTTATGGTTTTCCCAACTTTGATTGAGGACATCTAACCTTTGATTTAGGACTTTTGGGTTTTTGCTTATGAGTCAGACCAATGAGTTTTCAGCCAACCTTAAAAAAAAAAAACAGAAAAAACAACAACTAAATGTTATCGAAGCAGTGGAATTTTCTTCTTTGTAAGCTCTTCCCATATAGGACACTCAGGGTCATGCTCATGCTTGTCACAATACTGAAGACAGTGTCTCCGATTCATGTCCCCTGTTGCCTAATTCCAGGTAAGGTTCCATTTCCAGGTCCAGGGATTGAGGCTGCTGTCACTCTGCATAACCAGGAGTTGGTAAACCTTTCCAGTCAGTCCCCATTTCTCCTGTCAAGCACTAGTAGCCTAGGAAAATTGCACAATATTATTAAGAGTGTAGGCTCAGAAGGGCCATTGTATTCAATCAGGGTTGAAACAATGACTGTCCTGAGGCCCATTGTTGTCCTTCTCTACTAATTGGGGCTACATTGGTATTAACTCTTTCCATCCATTCAGCGCCTGAGGGTTTATAGAATCTGAGCTATTTTATCAACTAAGGACTGATTTCCAAGCATAATTTGAATGAAATGTGTATTTTTCATCACTCTTCATATTGCTGGTTTAACTTATTTTCTAAAAATTTGTCCTTCTAAAAGGCTTTGTGATCAGTTTGATTTTCTTTCAAAGGATTAGCTATGCATCTGCACATAATTCTGACAGAACCTAGGCCATCTTTTTGTGTTTTCAAGGGTGAACTTGTGTTGTTGTTGCAAATCAAATAATGACAAGCTTTTGTCTTATTGAGTGCAATTTATGTAATCTGTTTTAATAGATGATGGGGATTATTTGGTCAAATGAACTCCTTTTGATTCCCAGCCCTCATCTTAGCCTGTTTTGTAACTAGAGCTTTGATGCACTACATCTTAAGCAGAGAAATTATTCCTTCAGAATAATTCTATTGAATCTATAAACTGAAACAAAACTTGAAGTTAAAATGAATAAATAGCTTTAGCTCTGTTTGCTGAGAGTGGAAGTGGGGAAGGAGTATGTTGTGCTTAGAATTTTATTTTTATTTTGAAAAGAGCATGCATGTCTTTAAATTTTTTTAAATGTCGGTTTGAAATCCATCAGGATACTCTTTGGGGGTCGATTGACCTCTCGGGATTTAGGATTCCTTATTAGTAAAGTGGAGTTTACAATCCCTATATATTAGAGTTGTAGGAATTTACTAATATATGTTACTTAGTACCTTCAGAAGGCAAATACTCAATGAATGCTTAAGCTATCTTCCCCTTCCTTTTTCCTCGGATCTTCTCCCTTTACATTGGCCATGTATTTGCTCTCCTCACTAAGACATGCCTCCATGGGTTAGTAATGCATAGGAAGAGCAGGTGGAAATTTGATTTATAGATCTACATGAAAATTAAAGAGACGCGTCTCTGCCTTGAGCATGCCCGCACCCTTGTCTTGGTTGTGCACTCTCTTTCTTTCACTTTACAACAAACTCTTTACTAAAACAAAAAACTAAAGAGGCATTTGGAATGCAAAGATTTTATTCTCTTAGAATACGTTTAACAGTTGCAACAGCATTTCTACCAACCAACAGGCTCCCATTAGAGTTCCCATGGCATTCCTTTTGCTGGACTACAAGGTTTTGAATCCCTTCAGTCAGTTACTCACATATGATTTTTTTTTTTTATTTTTGATTTATTATATATCCCCCCCCTTTCTGCTTGTTCTTGCTGTGTTCATTTTTGCGTTCTTCTGTGTCTGCTTGTCTCCCCCTGCTGCGGGGACCCGACGAGTCAGCTCACCATGCAGCGGCCTGCCGCTCGCGGCAGCTTGCCCTGCTTGCGACCCTGCCCGCGGCAGCTTGCCTTCTCGAGGTGGTAAACCAGAGCCCTACCAATTGAGCTACAGCTGGTTCCCTCACATACGATTTTAAATAAGTAATTATTCTCTCTCTGTGCCTCAGTGTCCTTATCAGTAAAATGTCAGATGATTACAGTATCTTTCTGCATAGGATTATTATGATGATAAACTTAGATAATCCTTGTAAAGCATTCAGTAGAGTACCTTGCATTGAAAATGTTAAAAAAGACAAATTGTTGTATTTTGTATTATTGTAATATCTATTTGGCCACATGTCTGTTTTCCCCAGTATATGTGAATTTCCTCCAGTTCTAGTCAACTTTGTATCCCCAGTCTTGCTGAATAAACATTGGAATAAATAGCAGAGAGAATTTTTTAGCTAGCATGCATCCATTCCATTGAGATTTCATATTCTAGGTGGAGGTCGCAGTAAATGAAGGAGCACTTGAAACATGATGGTGGTGGGTTTTTTTTGAGAATTAATTATAAATAAATAATAAACCAAGAAGGGAGTATCTTACTCATGATCTCTACATTCACATTTTATTTATACAGTTCCCATCTTTTCTTGGTTAGGGCTTGGGGACCTATTGATAGGAGCAATGTTTCAAAAGACATATGAACATAAATCCAAGGGGTGGAGAATGTGAGGGATCAGATATGATTAAAAACTATCCAGAAACAGGAAGATGAAAACTGTCTGATGATTATATTTAGCCAACAATGGTTTTTCTATAATACTCAGTACACCCAAAAATGTGACTATAGACTGTCAAAATAGAATTTTTTGAAAAGTCAGACACATATAGAGACAGAAACATCTCCTATAAATTTTTTAACTGGTAACAGTGTGGGTTTTGGCTGACAATATTTCAGATCTCACTGACTGGAAGTAATGAGCCTGAAACTACTAAAAAATTAAGTGACTCCTAAGTTTATATAACCTGTTAGTGGCAGACCAGGTTTTAAAATTCACTTCTTGATTCCATTAAGTCCTAAAACTTAGTCCATTAAGCTATGGTATCTCCATTTAAAACCTAATATCAGACCTTTTACTTGCTTAGAATTCAGAGTTTTGTATAACTAAACCTAACAGAACTGAAGGAGCGCATTCTTGTTTAGATGCACACATATTTGTACTTGGGCCTCTAGTCTTTCATCTTGCCATAAGTTTTAGGTTTATGAACTGATAATGACCTATATGGCTAAGCATTACCGTATCATGATTCCTTTTCATGATTATTTCCAGTGAAAGTGATGTTAATTTTGCAGTCTGTATAGGCTGAACTGATATCTTTTAAATTACAGTGCTTGATAAAGGCAGGAGGTTGATAAGGCATGGAATCATTGCAATTGTAGACCCTTCCTAATTTATGCTAATGACTAAAGGGACTCATGGCAAATAAGAGTCTGTGAATTGGAAAGTGAAATAGCTTGATTAAAAACAATGAATTTTGTGTGGTTTGAAATCACACAAAGAGAATAATAATTTTGATGTCATCTATCCCTGATAGAGAAACAGTCAATACAGAAAACAGAGGATTGCTTATAAATAGGTTATGTGAATAAGGGTATTTACAGACATAATAAATCAGGTCCTATTACCGTGAACTCTACAGGAGTCTGGCTGTGATTCTTTTACTATAATTTTGATGAAATATTTTCTGAAATAAAAGAGGTAATCAGTTGGGGTATTTTCATTATATGGGGAATGTTATTGAAATTGTTTGTCATAATAAGATTTGACCTATAGATGAAGTAGTTTAGTTACTTTCTTTGGGAATCAGTACATAAATATCCTTGTCCGGATTTCACTTTTATTAGAAATATCAGGATCAGCAGGAGCCATATGATTAAAGGGAGCCTGAGCTTCAAAGTACTTCCTGAGAATGATCCTGCTGCCACAGGCACTAAAGAAGGGCAAAGCTGCTATTCCCTAGAACCTTTTAGAGACAGTTGGGGAAAGCTCATGCATCTGTATCCAGAAACAAGTGGATTGAATATATTGACTTTTCCTGACCCTGGGAGATATTCATGTTAGGCACCAATGCTAGCTTGTAATACTTGGTGCATGTGTGTGTGTTTGTGTGTGTGTGTGCATGTGTCTGTGTCTGCACATAGACACTTATTGGAGGATCTTAGAGGGCTGGGTGACATACAATATGGATTTTAAGAAATTAATCTTGTGCTTTTCACTAACATGAGTCAATAAGGTGGCTAGGTAAGGTACAACTCACTTAAATAAGACATATTAATCCTAACTGGCAATGCCAAATAAGTGCAAAAAGAATAGATAAGAAAGGTACTTTTTGTATTACTGGAGGCCTTATAAAGAGAAGTAAGGGAAAGTCCTAGGAGGAGACAAAGGACATCCCCATGTGACAGGAGGCAGAGATGAAAGCCAAGGAATCCCAAGCACTAGAGAAAGCCAGCACCAGAATGCTACAGACTTTGGGGAGAAAGCATGGCCCTGCTGACACCTTGATTTTGGACCTCTAGTCTCCAACACCATGAACCAATGAACTCTTGTTAAGTCAATTCATTGTGTTATTTCTCATAGCAACCTGGTAAAGTAAAAACACTGACCATGGCACCTAGCCTGAAAACCAGCAAGAAAAAGGGTCTCTGAGCAAAAAGAATTATTTGGCTACTAACTGTACAGGCCAGTGAAACAGAAGCAGCCCTTCTTTGTTGTTTATAGGACAGAGTGAGATCCAAAAGAAGGGGAGATTTTTTACAGGAGCTTTGGTGTACTAAGGACTCCCAAAGAAAACAGTTCTTGGCTTTATGCATTGGTCGTGGTACAAGGAGGAAGATGGCCATTCCCAGAAGCCCATGACAAAGTTCAGATGGGACCTGATGCCTCATGGGTCTCAAAGCATCAGAAGAAGATGGTGACCACCAGAAGATGACCATTCAGGGTGTCATCTTCAAGACCACCATCAAGTAATGAAGAGCCTGGGGTAAAGGACCTGTGAATATTCTCTGAAATGACAAACTCTGTGATGGAATTGACGACCTCAGGTTGACATCTTCATGGAATATTGTGGCACCTAATGCCATGCTGGAGCATCCTCACATACAAAGAACAGGAAATCAAGAGATAGACCCCAAGGAGATCACCTCATGAAGAAAAAGACACAATGATGTCAGGGAGAGACCATGCAAAAACTGAGACAAGGATTGGAGTGATGTATCCACAAGACAAAGAACATCATGGAACACCTGGAGCAACCAGAAGCTTGGAGAGGGACATGGAACAAACCTTTCCTCAGTGACTGGAGAAGGGACCCATGCAGTAGAAGCTTAATTTTTTAAAAGAAGTTTTAGATTACACAAAAGTTATGTCAAAAGTATAGGGGATTCCCATGTACCCTATCTCCTCCCCTCTCACATTTTCCCCTATTAATAACATCTTTCATAAGTGTGGTACATTTGTTACAATTGATGAATATTGAAGCATTGCTACTGACCATGTTCTATAGTTTGCATTATGGTATACACTTGGCAATGCACAATTTTATAAGTTTTGACAAAATATATAATGGCCTGTGTCCATCATTGCGATGTCATGCAGGACAATTCCAATGTCCAAAAAATACCCCATGTTGCAACTCTTCTCCATCTCCATCCCCTCGGAGCCTCTGGTGACCTCTGTCTTTATATTAATGTTACAAGTTCTTCCATTACTAGTAGATCCTTGATTTTGAAATACTGGCATCAGAAATTTGAGAGAATCCATTTCTGGTGTTTTAAAGGACCAAGTTTGTGGCCATTTGATTTGGAAACCCTGGGGAATGGATACAGATGTTGATATGGTGAAGTGAAGTGCCACTAAGGCCAATACCTAAAAATATGCAGATGACTTTCAAACTTGGCAATGGTAGAGGCCAGAAAATTTTGATGTAAAAAAATTACATTGCCTTTAAGAGACCGTTGTAATACAGGCATCAAATGTGCTTCTGGTGACATCTCAGAAGGAAATGAGGGATATTTTGATTTGCTGGAAACTGGAGTGGAGGTGATCCTTGTTATTAAGAGGCAGAGAGTGAGACTTCATTCAGTTCTACTGCTATGTGGAAAGCAGAAATGGTAAGTGAAATACTTGGATATTTAGCTGATGTGATTTCCAAGGACATTGTTAAAGGTAAAGATGATGCCTTACTTTCCTTGCTGCTATGTTAACATGTAGGAGCAAGAGACAAACTGAAAATGGAAATGTGTAGATGAAAGCAACTAGCATTGATGATTTAGGTCATAGGGGTTCTTAACCTTTTTTTGTTCCACGGACCCTGTATTAGTCAGCCAAATGGTTGCTGATGCAAAAATACCAGAAATTGGTGGGTCTTTATAAAGGGTATTTATTTGGGGTAGAAGTCCACAGTTACCAGACCATAAAGCCTAAGTTTCTTCCCTCACCAAAGTCCATTGCCACACGTTGGAGTAAGACAGTTGCTGACATGTGCCAGGATTCAGGCTTCGTGGGTTCCTTTCTTCCCGGGGCTGCATTTCTCTCTGGGCTTAGCTCCTCTGTTTCCTCCACAGGGTCAGCTGTAGACTCCGAGGCTCTCTAGACTTTGCTTCTCTCCATAAGGCCACCTGTACACTATCAGGAAAATGACTTGTCACTATCCCGGGGCCTTCTCTCCAAGCTCTCTTACTTCCCAGGGCTCCAGTTCAAGACTCCAACATCAAAACTTCTCCAACACTGTCCTTTGCCATGCCTTTTACATTTGATTCCTGCCCCACCAAGGGGTGGGGCTCAACGCACCAATAACGTGGCCCAGTTAACGCCCTAATCATAACTTAATCATGCCCAGATTAGCAGACCAGTTTACAAGCATAACCCAATAGTTATTTTTGGAATTCATAATTACATCAAACTGCCAAACTGCTACAGACCCCTTTGCCAGTCAGGTGAAAACCATGGACCCCTTACTAAGCCCACACTATACTGTGT